>ML786198.1:404315-418844 GCA_009831015.1 Picea engelmannii | reverse complement strand
GAGAATGATGTATACTATCCATCCATGGGTGTTGTATCTACATGTGCATTTTCCTTCATGTCCAAATAACTTCATCAATCTTGTGGTCCAAAACCCATGACTAGGGTTGACATCAATGACAACAACCAATCTTCCAACAACAATTTGTTACTTGTTGTACTGAATTTCAGACACGAAATAATATTCTATATCCAAAACATGTACCTGGACACAAATCATCCAAACAGGTTGTATTACAATAAACTATTCACTGAAACAGTAGATGAAACAAGTTGGATGACAATAAATAGTTCACTGAGACAGTAGCTAAAATGAAAAGAAATAATACTTTACATACATTTCAATTTGCATCTAGATAAGATAACAAGACACACAATATTTGAGAAGAGAAGACAGTCTATCACCAAAAATTATATTAACCGAGTAGGAAACTTAATAGTTTTATGTTTTAAGGCCCAACCAAAATCTCTATGCTTGATCTCCCCCCCAAAAAAGGAACCCTTTTACATTCAAAAATCCATCTCTTTATCTCTATCCAGAGAGGGTTCAATTACCTATCTAGAATATAAACTCTAAAGTTCAACTTTACATGACAATCAAATCTTGTAGGTTCAACTTCAGTGTTACTACCTAATTGCAATCTGTAAACACTTGTTTAAACTCAGTGGATTTGAGATGAAGTGTCAGTTCATAACTCCCCCTTAATTCGACCTAAAAAAAACATTGTTCTTATAAAAAAATAACAACTTATTACAAGTGGCAGCAGTGCCTCTAACCAAACCAAAAAAAAATTATATTAATGCAAATGGAACTTATTGTTGATAACTGAAGTAAAACAGATGCATAACAAAAAGTATTCATAAGTTATTGTTGGCAGTCAACTTTGCATGGATGTCCACGTAGACCAAAAACTGGATACCAACCTCGAAAAGTTATAGATTAAGCTGGCACAGATCTCAAATTCCTTTACCCTTTGACAGTAGTGGACACTTAGATTATTTCCTTCAATAACATGCATGTTTTCTGATGCTTCTTTTGTAGCTTCTGATATGTTTTATGTAGCTTATTGTGTTTCAGCTAAAGATCATGTTTTTGTTGTTGTAGACTCTGAATTTTTTGCCTCATGTCATCATTTTGATGCTTGAGAGCTTGCACCTGGTGGTTGTCATTCATCTCCCTATCAGCTTCAACTTTTGTCTTGATTAATGTATTTACTTTTCTTCCATTCTTGAGCCCCTGCTCTTCCTTTGTAATAGGTTTATTGAGGTCAATGGAAAGCTTGTATTTCCTTGGCCTCATTTCATATCTAGGTGCTTTCTCAAAAACATTTATCAATAGTCTCTCTCATAGGTTCCTGCATCATCAATGTTTTTCCTTTTATCTCTGGTTTGACATCATGGGGAATATGCTCAAGGGATAGTTCTACATCTAGATTTATTTCATTGGAGTCCTCCTCGGGGTCTGGTCCAAATTCCATCACATTTTTTTCTGATTCTAGATCTACGGGGTATTCCAGATGTGACGGCTAGTGAAGATTCAGTAAGGCATCGTGCGATTTTTACTCATACAGTTGGTGTGTTGTTTCAGATTGTTCTCGAGTTTTTCTCTCGCACAATTTGATGGGATCCGTGAAGGTGTGACAGGATCTGTTATCTTATAAATTGATTTTTATTTTTATTTTTATTTATTGTGTTTTATAATTTATTTTATATTCACAAAATATTTTTTATAAAAAAATATTTTAATTTTAATATTTAAAATAAAATAAAATTGGGTGAGTGATTCATATGTTTTTTTAATATTTAATATTTATAATATTAAATATAATAATATATATGTTTAATCCCTATACAATTTAATCTTACTTTAATTAAATGTTCTACAAGTTGATTATATTTTTATTGTGGTAATGTCAAATTAACGTTTTATATGTGATTATATTTAGCTACATAAATCATGAAGTGTATTCATATGTTTGAATATAATTAAGTGGATGAAAGGAAGTCTCCAAGTACAAAATAATTCTCAACTTCTACTAGCACAATAATTAATTGCAATATCTAATGAGTTTCTTTGGGTTAGTTATACTCATATTTATGAACACAACAATGTTGCACATGGACTCTCAAAGGAAGTACTTCACCTCCGTGGGCTTTATGGTTTCTTGGAAAAGTACAAGATACCCATATGATGGTTTTACATCAGATTCCATTTTACGTATAATGTTTGGGATACCATTATATTTAGATTGTATAATGAGATGAACATATAAAATAGAGAAATTTATTTAATAAACTTAATGTGTGGGATTTAGTATAATATGGTATTTAATTAAGTGGACAAACTCCAACCAGATGACTTGTATTCATGGGCTAGGTAGTAGCGGCGTAGATTATGTGATATTTGATATCCCCATTTCCAGCAACTTTTGAGCTTTTGAATGACCATGAGCCCGACTTTGATCATAAACCTTTAACCTTAACTCTAAACTTTTCCATGCACAGGAGCGCCATTGAAGAGAATTATGATAATCAAAGGAATTTGCGCTTTGACCAACGTAAAGTTGACATTTTTATTAAAGGATTTAAATAGTAAATTAAATCTCATAACTTATAAGGACAACATTGAAGAACTCTATCATAATTTTACAACTACCCTTTCCACTTCTATCAACAAGTTCTCTTTCGAGGTGTCCTATAAAAAGAATAATAGAACAATCAACCCTTGGTATGATAAAGAATGTAAAATTGCTAGGAAATTCATTAGGGATGCTCCTAATGAGTCCTTAAAACTTGATAAGATCAATACGTACAAAATCCATAATTAAAATAAAAAAAAGGTACTATATCAATAAAAGGCAAGAGAAACTTTCACAACTATATAAGTTGGATCCTAAGAAGTTTTGGAGCCAAATTCTAAACCGCAATACTAAAGAAAATAATAGGATTCCCCTAAGGGACTAGAATTCCTACCTTAAAAGTCTTTATGAGTTCCCTAATGCCATGGAAACCATTCCTATTGTCCCTAAAAAGAAATAAGTTTTTTATTTAGATGACATAGAGTTCAGGGTTAAGCAGCTTGCAAATGGGAAAGATATGGACATTGAAGGCTACCAAGCTAAAAATTTTAAAATCGAAGGGCCTATCCTTATCCCTCACATACACGAGATCTACAATTTAGCAGTCAAGAAGGTCTTCCCTAAACCATATACGTAAAGCCTCATTGTTCCTATTTTTAAAAATGGGGATAGAAACATTCCCTCTAATTATAGGACCATTATGATTAGCCCGATTTTTAACAAGCTTTATGGAATTATTTTGGAAAACAAGATTAGCCTTTGGCTAGAAAGTCACGGTAAAAGAGATAAAGGCCAGACCAGATTTAGGAGATATCATTCAAATGTGTACCATCTTGTTACCTTTAGGATCATTGCAGAGGAGTTCTACAATACTAAAACCAATCTTTTTTGTTGTTTTGTTGACTTTAGAAAACATTTTGACATGGTTCCTAGGAAAAACATTTGGAATAGTTTGGAAGAGATAAAATTCCCTCTCGCGTTGAGGGTTGTTGGAATAAGGATGTATGAGAATGTTATTGATAAGTTTAAAAACATTGAGGGATGGTCAAAAGAGATTAACTACAATATCAGAGTCAAACAAGGTTGTCCCTTGTCCCCTACCCTTTTTGGCATATACATTCACAAGTTAGAAGATTGCTTGGAAAAAGAAGTTTGTGTCGGTCCTACTCTCACTGGTATAGTCGTCAATCTTCTTCTTTATGCCGATGATATCATTCTTATGGCAAGGAGTCCCCGTGATCTTGAAAACCAACTAAGAATCCTCAAGGATTTTTTCTCCAATATGGGTATAACTGTTAATACTGATAAGACTAAGGTCATGATTATTAAATCTAATAAGATCACTTATGATACCCTTGTATATGAAAACAACAACTTGAAGGAAGTGACTTCATACAAATATCTTGGAATTGATATTCACCACAAGCTCAATTGGAATTATAGCATTGAGAAAAGGATTATTGGGGGATGGAAAGCTTATTATGGGCTTGAAAACAATTGTAAATCAGTTGATCTTTGGAGTTGGGATAAGAAGAAAATCCTCTTTGAGACTCTTGTTACACATGTTATTCTTTATGGATGTGAAGTATGGGGTTGTAGTATCTCTCATAAATCTTGGAGAAAGATAGAGCAAATACTAAAGAATTGTATAACCTATAATCTCAAAATTAAAGGAAATACGCCCTATCCCATCCTCCTCTTGGAAACTGTTAGTCCCTAAAGTTTCACTTGACTATGAGAGGGAAAGCTAGGGCATCATTAGTTTATTGCAAAGTGTTTATAAGGTTTTATGAATTTTTTTTTTTGAGTAAGGTGGTTGAAAACTGGCTCAAGGTTACAACATAACATGAAAATCAAGATCAGAACATAGCATATCCCATTGACTGAATAAAAGGTGGACACATAGATGGATTAAACCAATTAAGAAAAAGGAAGATGAAGCCTTCAATTTTTCAACTTCACATAAACTCTTGTCTCATAATGTCATAAATAAACAAGACTATCAGCTTGATATCAAAACTTGAAAAATAATTTCCACAGTAAAATTTTCACTGTATAAATTAACAGTCAAGAATAAAAAGCATTGCAATCTGAATAATGAGTTCAAGCATGAAGAAAGAAATAATAGAGTATAAAAGAGGTTCTAACCATCCATATGCCTTTGCTATTAAGTGTCAAATTGAACATAAATTCCTTTACAAGAAGTTTCACAAAAAGGTCCCCTGGATCTCCAATTTTTCGACCTCCACATAGTCTTTCCTCTGTCTATTTAAACTATCCATAAAACCTCCAGATCCTATCATCTAGTATAGCTTTAATGACTAGATTTGAATAGTATCTATCTACTAAGGTAGTTCACTCAAAAAAAACTTCTACAATTCCAAAATAGATCACTGCTCAACAACTTGATATTGTATGATCTTGCCAGCATTACATTTGTTTCTACAAAACAAGAATTAGTTTGATTTAGTCAAACAATTCGAGGTTTTAGCATCTCATTGACCAAAAACGAGTAGACATTGCCATATTTCTTGGAAAACATTAAAATCATGATTGTGGCAACCCCCATGTAACCTTTAGGATATAATCACAGTAGTAGCTTTAGCATTTTTCTGTTTGAGCTTGGTGGTAAGCACGACATTGTACCAATAGAGTCTGAAGTTTATTTCCTTGAGTTCTTTGAGCAATTCCCTTTGCTCTTTCATATTCTTTTTAAAATCTTGAATCCTTTCTTGCTAATGAGCATTCCATTGTTCTATCTATTCCTTTTATTTCTTTAACTGTCTCACTGTTTTCTGAAATTCCTTGATCCTCTCTTCATCAGTTCTCATTTTAACCCTGAATCCTGAGCATTCTTCAAAAGGTGCAGGCTCATTTAGGTTTAAGGCAACTTTGGGTTCCTTTGCATTAACTTGGTACTTAGAGACTAATCCCGAGCTATGTTCTTCATCAGAACTTGCTGAATCTATGGCTTCAGGCACATCTGATATGTGATCTGAGTCTACAAGGTAATCATGTTTATTCTCAGGGGTTTCACTGATACCTTTAGCCATCTCTTTCTCTTTTGCTAATCTGGTTGAAGCTCTCGTTACAGGTCCTGTAGATGATGAAAACATTTGTTTACCTTTGTTTACTAGTTTCTTAAGCAATGAAGTTCTTTTTGCCCTTTTCCTGGTACCTGCTTCAACATTTTCAGAGTTGTCTTCTATAACTATGACATTTTCTTCTTTGATTGATGGATTAAACATGGACTTTGACTTCAGTCTATACTTGTTGGTAGCCCTAGTAGAATTCCTTCTAGTTTTTTGAGATACAGACACACCTTTAACCTTTTTCCTTTTGACTGTAGCACCCCTTTTACTGGTTGATGGCAATTCATGCTTGACTATAGTTTGAGTATTAAAATCTTTATCTAAATCATTTTCCCCTTTAACATCTTCTTCAGAAAACATTTCGATTTCTAGATCCAACTTAGTTCTTTTACTTCTGCTATTCCTCGTCACCCTGATGTCGAGCATCTCTTCTTTAACATGGGTTTCATTAATTGAAATATTTTGGCTCTGTGTGACAATCTTTCTCCCTTTGCCTTTATTCTATTTGTTGGACTATGTGTTAGGGTTTAAAGATTGTGTGAGCCAGCTCCAGGGCTTCTGTAATTCTCTTAAAGTAGACATAACTAAAGTCTTAATTAGGACTTGATGAAAAAGACTGCTCTTAGCATTGGTGGAAAGTGACTACACTCTCTTTGACATCTTTGTCAGGCTTTTGAGTAGAAAATAAGGCAGATTTAAGGGGTAATCACCATTTAAATGCATTAATATCCTAATGTGGTAGATATACACTAGTGAAAATCTACCTTCGCAGGTGATATACCTGTGGATCACGATCAGAGCAATGTGCCATTTGGGTTGAATCCAGTTGCGAGGTACTCCCCTTTTCCAATTAGGATTTTGCTTATATGGAAGCAGGAATTGGTTTACAAACTCTGTAACCACATGCACTTTCTTCCACCATCTTTCTCCTCAAACTACCAACCTACAAGCTTTTTCAATTGTCTGCTCTGTTACTAGCATCAACATCTTACTGATATCCACCTCATGACCATCAAAGTTCAGAGTGAACTCCATGGAGACCTGCTCATCGTAACCTTGAAAAGTGGTGAGGAATTCAAACCACCCGACATCTCTAAACCTTTGAGCCATCTGAGGATAAGCTTCAAGAAGTTCAACACCCTCGGGTTCTATTCTAACTACCTACTCGCTCCTCCTTGGCACCATCAAAACACAATTCTGTAACTAGCATCGCCGGGCTCTGAATTTGCCACCTGCAATCTATTAGTGTATAACGTTCCTCTGAGCAAATACCTGCGCCTACATTCAGCAAAATCATATAGGTATAATATAATGATCATTGAGAATTGTGCGATTTTAAAATGAGACCTTCACAGGTACAAAGCAATTGGATTATGAAATGGTTTGAATCATTAAATGATTCCAAGATATTGTGGACACATGCGAACTCTCAGACCACGATTCGTGTCATCATAACGAAATCTGGATGACAGGCACGTATCAAGGCATGATTATTTTGGCGCTACAGGAATAGCCTTATTCCCGTAGCGCTATTAATGACTTAGCAAAATTTGAATTTATGAAGTTCAAACAGGCATATAAGGTGACACCTTGTTTAAAACCATGTCTTTCAATTTCAAACTTAAATAAACTATTCAAAAACTGAAATGCAAACCTTAAGATACTAAAAACAAAGATCAAAATCAACTAGAAACAGAAAATGAAGTGTAGGTAAGAAGAGTTTAGAATAAGGGTTTCTCACTAAACCAAGACAAAATTAGAGACTAACACTGGCTCCTTCCGGGGATGGAGTTTTGATAATAAACTCCAAGAACTGCAGACCAATGCCTTTTCCTTTATCTTTGATTCACTGATCTCCCTGCATCTGTCGGTCTTTTATTTTTAGCATAGCTGTAAAAACAAGTCCATTGGGTATATGGAGTCTTTATTGAAAGGAAAACCTAATGTACTAATTGAAACTTGATGAGCCCTTAGATAAAATAGTGCTTCAAGAACCTCCCATTCACTGGGCCCCCAAAAATTTCAGTGTTGTCTAAATTATGCAGGAGAGAAGTGTTATTGTTCATTACCTTGGCTATCTTGAAAGGACCATACCATAGGTTATCGAAATTTCCATGTTTTGCTTTATCCTCTCTCCTGGCATCCCATCTTAACACCAAATCCCCCTCATTGAAAATATCTTTCTTAGTTCCCTTATCGAATGTAGCCTTGATTTTTCTCTAGTGAGCAGCAGCTTTCTGATTAACCTCTTCTCTGACCTGCCGAACTTCAATCATCTGAAAAATTCTTCATTGGACATCATTGGGTTCCTCTATCTCTTCTTGTAGAAACTTTAAGACTAGCAGGCCCAATTGAGTTGGAAGAATTGCTTATGTCCCATATACCATCTAGAAATCTGATGTCCCAATAGAATTCTTGTTACTGATATGATTAGTGCAAAGGAAAAACTTTAACCTGGAATCCCATGATTTTTTATTTTCTGCTAGTATTTTTTTTATAATTCTGATCAGAGTTTTATTGGAAGATTCTGCCAATCCGTTCCCTTGGGGGTAGTAGGGAGTAGAATGAACCAATTTGATATTATACTTATTGCGGAATTCAATCATGGAATTTGATTTAAAAGCCTATGCATTATCAGTGACCAGTTTTTTAGGACAACCAAACCTGGAAAAAATATATCCTTTTAGAAATTCCATGATTCCCTTGTCTGTTGTATTCCGAGTCGGAATTGCTTCAATCCACTTCATAAAATAATCTGTGGTTGTAATAATCCATCTATGTTTTCCTGAGGATGACATATTAATGTCTCCAATGAAATCCAATCCCCACTGTTGAAATGGTCCATAGGCGATGATTGGTTTCAAAGGTAAAGATATAATTTTATGCTTTCCAGCAAATTTCTGACAAGGTTCACATGCCCTGACCTGAGAAAAAAAATCTGAGAATAGAACTAGCCATTAATAGCCTGCTCTAATAATCTTGAAGACAGTAGCCTTCCAATGATGATGGCCTCTACAGAAACCATGATGCAGATCATGAAAGATTTGTTTAGATTATTTTTCATCCACACACCTCAACAGAAAATCATTGGGGTCCTTCTAGAACAAGGTCTGATCAACAATGTAGTACTTTACATCTCTTAACTTTAATGATATGAATTTTTTTTTATCCAACTCTGGGGGAGATTGGAAATTCAGCAGAAAAAATACGATATCTTTGTACCATGTTGAAGAAACATACTTGTTGTTTACCTGTGAATTTGTTTCTTCAATCTGGACAGAAGAATCCTGTGTCATTTTTGAAAGATGTTACAACCCAATTGCTTTGCAATTAGATTCTGTCATTAATTTGGTGAGGCCTTGTCCTTTTATTAGCTGAGTAGGCTTTATGGTGAGATCGTATTCTAGGATTTTTGTTATCTATTTCCCTCGCTTTCCTTCACAATCAGGCTAAACCGATATTTATTTGACTGCACTGCTTGGGACATAAGCAGTAATTTTAGATTGAAGAACATATACTCTGAAGGATTTTAAAGCCTTTACCAAGGCATAGGCCTATTTTTCTATTAAATCATACTTCAATTCAAAGTCTCTGAGGGTTTTACTAAAGAAGGAGATGGGATGCTCGTATCCTTGATCATTTCTCTGCAAAAGAACAACAACTATGGTATTCTCTGACGCAAATGAAAAAATCATGAATTCTTTGGAGTAATCTGGGCTAATTAGAACAGGTGCCTGAACGATAGCCTATTTGATCCTTTCAAAGGATTCTCTTGCTTCTGGTATCCACTTAATTTATGCA
Organism: Picea engelmannii; assembly: GCA_009831015.1. Lineage (NCBI taxonomy): Eukaryota > Viridiplantae > Streptophyta > Pinopsida > Pinales > Pinaceae > Picea > Picea engelmannii. Next base: position 409,373 of record ML786198.1, on the reverse strand, counting down.
TCCTTTTTCAGCATGTCAGTAATGTACTTGACAATTTCTGCAAAGTTAGGTATAAACCTCCTTAAAAAATTAATTTTACCAATGAAGGACTGCATAGAATTTTTATTTCTCGGAATGTCTATTTGTTGAATAGCCTTTACTCTTTCAGGATCTATTTTAATACCTTCAGGTGAAACGACGTGTCCTAGAAGCTTTCCTTCCTCCATGGAAAAATGTGATTTTTTTGGATTAAGTGATATACCGTACCTCCTGCACTTCTCAAAGGTCTGCTTCAAGTGCTGTAAATGTTCTTCATCGGATGCCGAAAATATAGTGATGTCATCAAGGTAAATAAACACAACCTGTCTTTCTCCCCAATGAAAGCGATGTCCATAGCCCTTTAAAATGTGGCTATTGCATTCATCAATCAGAAAGGCATCGTTTCATACATAAAGGTGCCCCAAGGAGTGGTAAAACATGTTTTCTTTTTGTCCTCTTCCATTACTGATATTTGATTGTACCCTGAATATCCATCAAGCATAGAGATTTTCTTTCCGCCAACAACTTTTTGTAAGATATAATCCATTTTTGGTAATGGATAATTGTCTTTCAGAGAGCACCTGTTTAGATTCCTGAAGTCTACACAGAGAATTATCTCTCCGTTCTCTTTCCTGATAGGTACAAGGTTGGCTACCCATTCTGAGTATCTCAGTGGCACTATGATTTTTGCTTCCAGCAACCTTTTCAACTCCTTTTCTATTATAGGTAACAGTGAAGGATTAAATTGCCTGAACTTTTTCTTAACAGGTTTTGATCCAGGTTTCAGAGGAATTTTGTGCTGAATAATCTCTGTATCAAACACTTTCAGATCTTCATAAAACCAGGCAGAAATATCTGAATATTGTTTCATTAATTCAAAATATGCTTCTTTCTGTTTTTGTGACAGTTTCCTAGATATTTTGACCAACCTGGGGTTTGCATCTGGACTAATGTCACAGTCTACTACATCTGTTTCTTCTGTTTGGATAACAACCTTCCTAGAAACATCATTATGATCGAACAACCTTTCTAGTGGAACCAAGCCTTTGGGCAGATGGTTTGTCTTCAGTTCAATGATTTTATGGCCAGCAATTGTATCTTGAAGGACTTATGCAGCATGTATTTCTTCTTCCCCATCTTCGTCATCTTGATCAATTGAAATGTTAGAAAACTCTTCAATAGTTTTCAAAAATCTTTGAATTTCCTCATCATCTTTAAAAACCTTCCAATGTTTTATATTATCTGGTATTGAAGGTCTCCTTCTGACTTCAACTTTGAATTTTAGATTAGGAAACATCGGAGTTTTAAAGTTGCTAGTTGCAAGTGCCAAAGAGTCGGCCTGCTGATTCAAATTTCTATGCACAAAAGTAATATTAAATGCCGAAAAGAAATTATCCACATAATCTCACGCCTCATTTCTATATTGTTTTAACCTTTGCTGTTTGGTTTGATATATATTCTTGATATGGTGAATAATAAGTTTTGAGTCTCCAAAAATAGACAGCTTATCTACACCCATATCTCTAGCAGCTTTCAAACCTAACAACAAAGCTTCATACTCACTGATGTTATTAGTGGTATCAAATTCAAGTTTATATGACATGGGGATACCCTCCTTGGTAGGGGAAATGAAGACAACACCAGCTCCAAAACCTTCTTTAGAAGATGCTCTGTCAAAATACATTTTCCAAACAAAATTGTCTTTACTGTCTCCTACTGCAGTTGTTGTCTTTCTGACTGATACTTCTCCCATTTCTTCATTCATATGAAAAATAGAAGAACCAAGATCATCTTCTACAACATATATAGGATGATTAGTGGGATTATTGTGATCACTTACCAAATAAGCCAATCTAACTTCTCTGTATAATCTCTGTTGTTTCCCACCAAAAATAGGTATGGTTGCATAGTTAAGGTCCATCTGTAGAGTACCACCTACCTTCTTAGCCCAAGATCTTGAAAGAAGCATTCCAAATTTTGGTGGTATGTCAGCCACAATAACATCTAATACCACACTTTTCATAAGTAATTGGGAAAGAGTAACAACCACATCTTTCATAACTCCAAGGCATTTGACTTTCTTGGAGTCAAAAGAATATAGATCATGATACAGTCTAGTAATGTCCAACCCTAATTCTTGTTGGGTATGTGTTATATTCTTTGCATGTGTGTGTGTGCGGGCGTGTCAGATACGACAACTGTGTCTGACAATCCTTACCACTAGATCTCTGTCGTGTGCACCGGGCGCTTTCCTAGGGGGTCCAAGGGGGGGGTAGGTATGCCCCCCCTGGTTATGTGCAGCGTTTTGGGCAGCGCCCCAAAAATTGTTTTTGGGTGGTTTTTGCTATTTTTAGCGGATTTTTCTATTTTTAGAGGATTTGTAAATTAATCCCGAATTAAGGGGTTAGGGTTTTTGTATCTACGGAATACCTAAAAACATTTTATATATTGTATGGCGAATGGTGAAATTCGATATAATGAATATAAGAAAGGTTTTCTCGGTTGAGGGTCTCCGGTATAAAATCTATGTGTACTATGTATATGAGCCATTGATTAATTTATGTATTGCTTAAGAATCTATATGCATTACTTTACTTCGCAGGTTAAAACTTACATGTGGTATCAGAGCTCGTTTTTGGCTTCATAGGGACGCCTTTGTTGTTGAGGGTTTGGCTCGGTCTTGATAGATCAAGTTTATCTTGGGTCTGTGATAAACCTGGGTTGAGTGGGAGCTTTTGCAGTGGAGATTCGAGTAAAGAAAGAGGAATGGCAAGCTCATATAGAATCGAGATAGAGAAGTTCAACGGTAAAAACTTTGAGTTATGGAAGCTCAAGATGGAGGACCTTCTTGTAGACAAAGAACAATGGATCGTTGTGGATCTTGGTACACAGCCTACTGGTACACCGTCTACTAGCACACAGTATACTAGTACACAACCTAATAGTACACAAACTACCAGTACACCAGCTACTGGTATGTTGAAGGAAGATTGGGACAAGTTGGACAGAAGAGCAAGGAGTACTATTTGACACTGCCTGGCAGATTCGGTGTTGTTGAACATCTCAGGAGAATCTATAGCCAAGGAACTATGGGATAAGTTAGGGAATTTGTATCAATCAAAGTCCTTGGTAAACAAGTTGTTCCTTCGAAAGAAGTTGTATCATCTTAGGATGGAAGATGGATATTCTGTGACAGAACATCTAAATTCCTTTAATACTCTGGTAAGTCAACTTGGATCTATTAATATTACGATTGTAGAAGAAGATAACTATATTACTTTGTTATGTTATTTGCCAGACTCTTGGGATAATCTGGTTGTAGCAATAGGTAGTACCACTCAATCTACATTGAAGTATGAGGATGTAGTTTCATCCTTGTTATCTGAAGAGATGAGGCAAAAAAGCATGGATGGTCACAACACAGATGCTTTATTTGTAAGAGGGCGTACCCAAGACAGGAACCCTGGTAGGCCTTCGGGATGGAGATCTAAATCTACAGGTAGATCTAAGTCTCTAGGAAAATCTTTAAGGAAATGATGGAAGTGTGGTAAAACAAGGCATTATAAGAAAGATTGCAACTCTAAGAAGGTTGAAAAACCAAAGGGATCTAATAGTACCTCTTCCAGAGAGGCGAAAACCTCCACTGAAGAAGGAGGTGATGTCTTGAAGAATTACATTCATTGGAAGCACCAACTTCCTTTGTTTTCCAGCTGCAACTGGAATGAGGCTCCAACCCCCTAGTTTCTCAGGCTACAACCTGAGGGAAGCTCCAACTCCCCAATTCTCTAGCTACAACCAGAGGGAGGCTACAACCCCCAATATTCTCCGACTACAACCGGAAGGTGGCTACAACCACCTGTCCTTGCCTTGTCCTGCCACCCTGAAGTAGAAGTAGAATGCTGGAACCACTGTCACACTATCATTGTGAGATATACTGTTGTAAACCTGTACCAATAAATCTGAACCATGCATCAAACTATACCTCAACCTGTAATCAACCTGTACCATAAACAAGTGCATCAACCATGCACCAACCTGTATTCAACCTATACCATAAACAAGTGCATCCAACCATGTACCAAGTATGTACCAATCATGTGTCAAATACTTATCAACTATGACTCATCAATATGTACCAACAACATCAACTATACACCTCATGTATGTGCGCCAACTCATCAACTACTTGTCTCAACCATGTACTCAACATGTACCACAAAAAAAGCCCTCATCAATTTCATCATCCAAATCTGATTTGTAGCTCTGTAATAGACCTGGTGTATATGATCACATTCCTGAAAACCTTCCTTAACTTTAAAAACAAGAGACTAGAATTTTCATCAAACTTTTCTTTAGTCTCACATGCCTAGTTTTGGATTAGTCAACAACCCTAACTTGAAGTAATCATAACTTTGAACCTGTAATGTATAAATATGTGACACTAATACACAATGTTAGTCAGTGTGTTTTATGAAATTCCTCCAAGTTTCACTACTTTGAACCTCTCAAAAAAGGAGTTATAGAAAAAATGGCATACCTTGTTGAATTCTGTCTTATTCTAGAGAGCGACCTTGTAGAGCGTGCCCCGCACAAAATATTTGATAAATTGATCTGAAAATATTAAAAATCATACTATGGACTATACCATAACCAACACATTTGGTCTCATTGAATTTGGATCTGTTATGAAGAAGTTATGATGTTTTTACCTGAAACACTTGATTTTGACTAGTTTCAGGACTGGCCACAAACCCTATTTTCCACGGAGTGTAACTCCCAAAATACAATGACCCACAAGAAGAATATTTTACCATAGATACTTGGATATGTTTTCTCACTTGTATAGAAATTTCACGGTCTGAAGAATTATAGAAAAAATGTTATAGAGAAAATGGTTAGATGACCTATAAATAACATACCTTAGAAAGCACCATCAAAAGAATTTATCCTTCCTTGCATTTTGGCCTTCTTTTCTTCACCTTCACTCAGAATTATGGTTTATATATCCTTGGTTACCTCAGACACATATAGATATTCAAT
>ML786198.1:352034-378353 GCA_009831015.1 Picea engelmannii | reverse complement strand
GTGTTCCAGCAGTCGTGTTCCAGCATCCGTGTTCCAGCAGTCGTGTTCCAGCAGTCGTGTTTCAGCAGTCGTGTTTCAGCAGTCATGTTCCAGCAGTCGTGTTTCAGCAGTCGTGTTTCAGCAGTCATGTTCCAGCAGTCGTGTTTCAGCAGTCGTGTTTCAGCAGTCCTTGTGCGTGTTAGTCTTATTGTGTTCCAGCACTTGTGCGTCCTCCATAAACAATCGATTGACATCAATGACAACCTTGACCATCTGCGTCATCTCTGCTATAGCCATATCTCCAACACTATGTTCCCCTTTTTGGTTATGTCTCGGAGTCAGAATCTGCATCTGATTCAGGGGCTTTCACTTCAGCCACCAGCGACTACTTTGAGAGGCAGTCAGCAGTGTTATGACAAGGGCTCTTATGGAAGTTGCACCACTTCCCAGTATCTTTCTTTGTCTTTCTAGTGTCCTTCTTTGCTTGCGGCTTGTGCTGGTTGTCTTGATACTGTCCATATTTTCTCTGTCCTTTGCTCAGTGTTTTGGGGCCACCCTTTCTTGGCTTTTGTTGTGAGGGGTTCCCAGGCCCAAATTGTCGCATCTTTTGTTTGAGCTTCTGCTTGATTTTGACGGCATATCAGTAGGCCACGCCCAAGGATGAGATGTCCAAAAATTCCATTTCAATCTGGATGTATCTATGTAGAGCACCGTGATACTTGAGCACTAGATGTCACTCTGAATATTTGATACCCAACTTGGTGCGCAAGGTATGGAAGATATTTGTGAAATCTGGCACTGCTTGGTCTCTTTCTTGCCGCAGTGTGGTCCATTTGGTATACAGGTCATCATAAATTTTGAAAGGGTAGTATTGTTCCTTAATAGCATCCCTGAAGGATTCCCAGGTGGTCGTGACTAAAAATAATGAGGTTTCCTCTGTTTCCTTTTGCTCACAGAAAGTTTCCCACCAATCTTTGACATGGGGAACTGCTTTGAGGAGCGCAAAAGTAATCTTTTCTCTATTCGAAAATTTATGAACAGAAAAATACCCTTCTAGTAAATTCAACCACTTGTTTATAGCATATGCATCTATCTGACCTTCAAATATAGGAATATCAAAGTTTATTTGTACCTTGAAGGGGGTGGCGCCTCCGTTCAAAGAAGATGCATCGTCTGTTGGCAGTCGCCGAAGGATTTGCGTGAAACTATCCATCATCTCGTTCCTTTGTTGCGTGAGGGCTTCCTCAATCAACAGTTTGAAAGGATATCCTATCCCATCATCTTTCTTTTCTCCTGCCATGGGAGGTCGCTTGGGCATGCGAAAGCTTTTTTCCTCAAGAGAAACAAGCTCAAGACCCAACTCTTTATACTCCGACCTCATTGGGGACATGCATTAAGATGAAAAGGAGAAGACCACTCTGATACCACTGATCCATATTTTATGAGCAGAACGAAATGAATACAGATTATTAACAGGTTCTTAACACAAAATAATAGAGATACAGTAAAACTAGTTTTCTATTCAATAACGAAATAAGTTGAAACTGTAAAATGCAGCGGAAACAAGCTTGCTGGAATGGTGGTAGCTTATCTCTGAGAAGAGATGTGACGACAGCACGCATTCACAATCATAAGGTTACAATGAGGCTCTAAAGGCCTTTTAAAATAATCAAGAATGCCAAAAAACCCTAGACATCCAAAAACCTAACCCTAGGAGATGAAGCACCAAAAGTCATGTGGGCCCCGTTTGGGTAAGCTAGTACATCAACTTCCCAAGGTCGTAACGTTTGCATACGATCTTTGTTTTAGGCGTGTGATAGCCCGTTGGAAAGGTATCACTGGGGAGATTCATTTTGGGGGCTCAATCATGCCTTCAACTATCATTGAGGAGCTCAATACCAAAAAACCTTCATTTAGGCCCTCAAAATGGCCCCGAAAATAAAAACTGCTAAAAATAGTAAATTGCCAAAAATGCCAGAAAATTATTTTGAGCCAGTTGGAAAAGGTGTGTGGCCACCGATATCGATCCGGATCACACATTTCCCCTTGGGTCTGCATATTACCATCGTGCACCCAAGCTACTCCTACCCATGCCTATAAGGTATTGTGTGCCCAACCAATCACATCCCTCCTTGTGTCTGTCGACCAACTCACCCATGATTCTTCCTAAGGAGTGCACACACTCAGTGGGTGTCGTGAAGGGATTTACACACTCCCCCACTCCAAACTATTGTTGTCCCCGAAAACATCTCTCGAAACGATCTCCATGGTGCATTTACATCATCTTTGGGTCTCATATCAACTTGGCAACTGTTGCCTCCTACAAATGCTGGCAAAACAATGAATCCATGAAGTGTTTGTGTCTCGTTGACTTACTGTTTCCAAAACAATGAACCCATGAAGTATCATGTCTTGTTGACTTATTGTTTCCTCCATACTTTGGTTTGTTCGCTCATGCTTCTATGCGTTGGATCCCCTTGTGACTTTGGCTAGTTGGGTAGTTAGTCCAATTGTCACATTCCAGCCATAAGAACTCACATCTTCATGCTCAAAAACCCTTTTCTTTCTACAAAATCGTCACACTTGAAACTCTTCAATTCTTCCATCATAAATTCCACACTCTTCCCTCAACTTGTCAAGTCACCCATCCCGCGTCTCAGCAGTCCTCAAACTTATCTAAGGCATATTCCTTAAGGAAACCAAAGGCTTTACTACCCCCACCATGGCAGTGAGCCAATGTGTTGCTATCTAGTGCGAAGGTGAAGGAGGAATTTTTTTTGATTCATATCCCTCTGTTATGAGGAAAATCTCTCTATGGATAGGGTGAACCACAACACACAGGTATGACTACAGAAATCGACTCAATTCCAACATATGATATATAAACTAATGTGCAAGAGAGGTAAGAAAGAGGCCTACCTCATCCAAACATTTGATGATGTCCATCGTTGAGCACTTCGACCCAAAGCTTTATACCTGCAACAAGTTCTCAAGAAACAAGCAAAGCAAGCATTTAGTGATGATATAAAAGGTTAGCACATTAGATAGCATAATCCATTAATATACAAAACAAACATGCCCATGGATCATAATACATATATTTGCAAGATATCAATTGGACGGGAAAGGAGTATTTCTATTAATAAATTATCAGTAGAAGTGAAAATATTACAAACTTCTGTGTTGGCACGGTTCGGAACCAAGAAATCGGGTTCATTCCAACTAGGCCTCCACCACTTCAATCCTCCACCAAAGGCAAGCTCATATAAGGGAGACAAAGAGGTTCTCCATCAATAAGGGAAGAGGTTGGGGGCTAAACACTGTGTTCAAACTTAAAGTACAAAGGGATACAAACTCAATATGAAGTAAATAATTTCTCCAGAGTAACTTTGCTCTCAAGGTTGAATTATCTCCTCTTTTCCATAGCTCAGAATTGACTTCTTTATAGCCTTCAAAATGCAACTGAAGGGCCAAGTCAGAACGTTTCCATTATATGGAAGGCCAAGGATCAGAGATCTCATGTCGTGACATGGAAACCTGACATTTAATTTTGGATTTCTGGCACAAATCTCGATGTACATGGGTTGTAGTGGAGCAGCCAGTGTATACACTTGTTGTATAGCTTGCAAGGTGCATACAAGTGGAAAAATATTTATTTTTGTATATGGATTTATCAACCATGGAAAGTAAGTCTGCACGGGGGAATGGAATAAGGTCCTCTCTGCAAGATTGCATAGGGTGAGGCAAATATTTCTCTAACAGATGCCCCCTAATGTGTGAGGTCAGAGGAGAATCTTTGTTGGCCGAAATACATTATAAATAACCCAGAAGTGGAGTGGTAGAGAACCAGCTGGATGAACTCAATTGCTCATTACATTATGCACTGACTTTGCATACATGGATGACAAAAATACACTACATATCCATGTGAAAAATATATCAAATAAATGTTTGTGGCCATGAATAGGAAAATACAAATGCGGTTACATGCCAATAGTTGTCATGGTCACGAACAAGGCCTAGTAGAACCAATCTCAAAACCAATCTGAAGATATCTATATACCATGGAGTACAATTTGATCTCCCATGATTACTGAAGTCATATAGGTGTTGGTCCAATGAAAAGGAAGCAACAACTCAGGAAATTTGCAACCACATAGTGATGTCTTCAAGTCTTCTACACAATCCACCAAACGTGCAAGTCTACATCATGTGAATAAAGGAGTTGAGGTTGAACACAATGAGACATTGTTTGATTACTAGTCATTGATGTATATCGTTAACAAACATGAGATAGCCTACTGATAATGAAAGTAGGTATCAAGGCACCGAGTACATTCTTACAAGTGCAAATAGAGGAGTCGATGTCGAACACCTGAAGAATCCATTGATCAGGAGACATTGAAGTATTCCCAACTGTTGATGGCAAGAGAGCCTGCCACTGATGATTGCAAGCCTCAAGGTACTCATAAGACTCTAGGTCTTGTTTCCATAATAAATGGGTTGATGTTGATGGAAAGAGACCCACTGAAAGGAGAGCATTAAGGCATATCTCATAAATCATCATGAGGTATAAAGCAGGGGCTTCATGATTTGGTGAGAATCGGACGAAGAACAAGTTCACAAACGACTGGCCCTGTGCATCTTTCGTGTGTGCCAAGTGCAAGCGGTACACAAAAAAGACCCTCTGAATAGCAACCAATGATGAAAACTGCTGACAAAGGTGAGGAAACCACCAATAAGGCTAATGGCATCCAAGACACTGCACGAAACCCAATGTGTGAATAGATGTCTTGCCGTCGAACACAAGGGAAACCACCCAGTCAACGACCAATGATGAAATATCGACTGTTGGGTTCAAGGTTACCTACCAATGATAAAAGTAGGGCCAGGGTGCATGATAGGAATAAAGTATCATGTGATTCTGAGACAAATTGAGGGTATGGTCGACATGTAAAGTCAAGAGTTCTGAGGAGTGGCCGACACAGGTTGATAGAATTCCTTTGAACAAGAGCATGAGACATATGGTGGACTCTGGTAGCACAGACCCAATGATAAAATCATGATATGCAGGAGGCATCAATGAAGTTCTTTGTAAGGATTGGAAGAGTAACCAGTTAGTAGAGAAGAATCTGTAACAAGCTCAACTTCCTAGGGCCATGCTAAACCCAAAATTATGATGAATGGACTCAAATAACTTTGTGCTATGTTCAAAGGTGACACAACTGCTTCCGATATAAGATAATACTCCCTTCCCGCCCATCATTTTTTGTTTTTTCATAACAAATTAATGTTATGATACAGAGGAGGAAACGAGTGTCGCAAGTAAGAAAAACTAGTTCCAGCAATGGAACATAAATATGCTCAATGCAGGGGAGTGCATGCGGGAGATGGACACTCAAGAGAATGTTCCCTCCTAGGTATAGGGTGTCAAATTGTGAAGGATATAAGCAAGGCTCTTCTTGGTTGAGGATGCAAACTACTGAGGAAAACGGTTTATAACACAAAGTGAGAACCAGCTATAGGCTCAATACTGCAAGTAGGGGCATGAGATGCAATCACAACTTAATGCCAAAAAATGTCCTTTTTTATATCTTTTAGTCTACTTGGTGTGAAAAAGGGATAAACTTGTGCCAAATAGATGTCTTTTCAAATCCAATTTACAAGTGTGAAAGAGACAAGTTCACTCGGCGATCTTTCAACTTTTTGGTAACGAGTCGAAAAAGATCTTAACTATGACTCACGACCTTTCAAATCCAATTTAATGAGTGTGAAAGGGACAAATCACTCAACAATCTTTTCACTTTTTTAGACGTGTCAAAAAATATATTAAGACTCATGGATGTTGTTCTAAACAACATATAATGAGGGAGGCCAAGGCTCCCGTGCAAGACTTATTTGAAAGGTCAACAACTTACCAAGAGGTGACACAAGATTGGGAAAAACCAAAGATTTCCAAGTCGAGGATGATAAAATACTTGCATAGGTTACCTTATCTACAATATATCGAAGAATTCCCCTTATCTGGAAGGGTGTAGAAGAAGGAAGTCGAGGTTCTACAAGATGAAACGTTTGATGATGTCCATCGTTGAGCACTTCGACCCAAAGATTTATACCTGCAACAAGTTCTCAACAAACAAGCAGAGAAAGCATATAGTGATGACATAAAAGGTTATCACATTAGAATACATAATCCATTAATATAAAAAAAAAAAACATGCCCATGGATCATAATACATATATTTGCAAGATATCAATTGGACGAGAAAGGAGTATTTCTATTAATAAATTATCAGCAGAAGTGAAAATATTACAGACTTTCATGTTGGCACAGTTCGGAACCAAGAAACTAAGTTCCTTCCAACTGGGCCTCCACCACTTCAATCCTCCACCAAAGGCAATATCATATAAGGGAGACAAAGAGGTTCTCCATCAATAAGGGAAGAGCTTGGGGGATGAACACTGTTTTTAGGCTTAAAGGACAAAGGGATGCAGACTCAATATGAAGTAAATAATTTCTCTAGAGTAACTTTACTCTCAAGGTTGAATTCTCTCCTCTTTTCCATAGCTCGTAATTGGCTTCTTTATAGCCTTCAAAATGAAACTGAAGGGATGAGTTGGAACATTTTCAGTATATGGAAGGCCAAGGATCAGAGATCTCCTTTCGTGACATGGAAACCCAACATTTAATTTTGATTTTTTGGCACAAATCCCGATGTACATGGGTTGTAGTGGAGTAGCCAGCGTATACGCTTGTTGTATATCTTGCAAGGTGCGTACAAGTGGAAAAATATTTATTTTTTTCTATGGATTTATCAATAAGAGAAAGTAAGTCTGCATGGGGGAATGGAATAAGGCCCTCTCTGGAATATTGCATAGGGTGAGGCAAATATTTCTCTAACACCCTCATCTCCAATCTGTCTCAATGCAATCAATAGAGAGTCACCAAACTCTTTCATTATGTACATAAGCAAAGGTACACTTGAACCAATTCAGCCTTGGCTTTCCTCAATGTGTCATTCTAGCTCAAGGTCATATGACCATTCACCTTGCCCAAGTTCTCTATGGGATGGATTAATGTTCTCCTTGGTCTTCACATACCAAGGTTGCTACATCTCCTCCCCAACTTCGTAGTATATGGATGGATTATTCCCTTGTTCAATGAACCTCTCTGGCATCCTCTTCGCAACTTCTCCCAACCCTTTCCACATGACTTCATACTTTTCCAAACAAAAATATATGAAGCCCTCCACCGCCTTAGCAAGATCTTTGACCATGCCTTCAACATCGAAAAGCCTATGTTCCATCAACACTAGTCTTCCTTTATTTTCTATGTTGGTTTGTCCAACCATCACCCCACATTGCCCAAGTTTTTCCCCACAAGGAAGTCTGCAAAAGTTTTTCCAGCCAACGTTGCCACTTGGATCAATTTATTAATGGAAAAAAAAATTTACAGAGAGATTTACAAGTGAGCTTCTCACAATCAATCATCAACAAATGACCCTCCATACTCTTTAAAAAGAGATCATGGAACAATCAAGTGTTAAGCCACAGATCAATATAGTCATTAATATTAAGGAGAATATGAACCGTCAGATCACTCTATGTCAGGAACATATCGTGACCGTCGAACTTCCTAACTACAAATTCATACTAATGCATACTAAAGAAACACACTTTTACCTAGCCACACATTAGACCAAGTTGATCTTAACTAAATCCTAAGTGTCGAAATATCCTAACAAGGATAGGATAGGGCGTATTTCCTTTAATTTTGAGATTATAGGTTGTAAAATTCTTTTGTATTTTCTCTATCTTTCTACATGATTCTCGAGAGATATTGCATCCCCAAACTTCACATCCATATAGAATAACAAGAGTAACAAGAGTCTCAAAGAGGAGTTTTTTTTTTTATCCCATATCCATAGATCTACTAATTTACAATTGTTTTCATGCCCATAATAAACTTTCATCCTCCATTTATCCTTTTCTCAATGCTATAATTCTAGTTGAGATTGTAGTGAATATCGATTCCAAGATATTTGTAAGAAGACACTTCCTACAAGATGTTGTTTTCATATACAAAGGTTTCATATGTGATTTTTTTGGATTTAATGATCATGACTTTTGTTTTGTCAGTATTAATAGTCATACCCATATTGGAGCAAAACTCCTGAAGTATTTTTAACTTCTCTCCAAGATTGTGGGGAATCCTCGCTATAAGAATGATATCATCAACATAAAAAAAAAGATTGATGAATATACTAGTGAGAGTTGTGTAATGTCCCCACTATAATCCCCAACTTAATTAATGTGTAATGTATATATAATGTGTGGCTACATCCAAGCGATGTAATATGTGAATTGTATTTCTATGTTTTAATAATCAAATGTGATGAAAACCGCTAAGGGGACATAGATAGATATGGGGGTTGAATTAATCCACAAGAGAGAGGAGGGTCCAAGAGAATTCCTAGGAGGGGGTCCAAGGGGGAATTACCCATGTATATTAATTCAACCCATTTTCTTAATTTTTCTATTGGTATATGAACCTTCTAAATTTTGATTAAGTGTTCCCAAAGCCAATCATTTAATACATGTAAGAGGGTGGGTGTGAGAAGTCACATCCCATAGTTATTGGGAACATGGGGGATAAGTAAAATCAACTTGGGGGAATGTGTGAGTCAATAAAGGCAAGCCAAAGGGAGAAAATTCATATGGGTTGGGAAAATAATTTTACACAGGGATTTTTTGTGCATGAGCAGCAAGAAAGAGAGCTTGGAGCTACTGCAGCCATGGAGGGAAAATTCTAGAGCATGTTGGAGTGTTTTGGAGCTAAAGACTGAAGAGATAGGTTTTTATGCCTGAAGAGTGAACTCTTGAGTGAGTTGCACTAAAACAACAAGTGTTTGTTGTTGTTTTCTGGTAGTTCTTCCTAGAAGTGAGTTCCCTTGAGTTCCTAGCTGAGATATTACTAGCTACATGTGCCAAAGAGACATTGATAAATGAATGGGATGCCCGAGTGAATGATATCAATGAAAGGGGTACATTCCTTGGGTTGGGAAGGTTAAGAGGAAGAGAGCTGGTGGAAAATCAATATAGTTGTAAGAGAATACCAGTGGGTTGTGAGTTTTATGAGTTGTGAGTGGACAGTGAGAGACCACCCTCTTTTTTGGATTACTAGCCTCATCTTGGGGGTGACTAGATGTTGAGATTTGGAACAATCAATCTATGGTTGGGTGGAATGTCCATCCCTAGTAGCTAGTTGCACAACATAATTAAAAGATAAGTGTTTTATCCAGTTTCTATTGTATTATGAATTTTAATTTGTTGTGCATTAATGATGTAACTAAGAATGGCTTATATGTTGTTAAAATGATCTGTTAGTTGCATTTCATGTTTGTTTTACATTTTTGAACATGCATGTAATTAATTGCAAAATAAAGTATAAATCTGTATGTAAATCATAGCTAGAAGCTACATGAATTTATTTAGTTAGCAAAATTTCAGTTTTGCGAGTTTTTTGCACTGTAATGTTCCTCGGTTGGGATGGGGAACGTTACATTATGGTATCAGAACCTCTATTTCAAACACATGGATTGTATGGGATAAGATGACCGTGAATTGGTAAAATTCATTTTTGCATACTCAGCTATTATGAATTTGGGGAAAATAGAGAGAAATTTGAGTGAAATCCCCAAATTCATGAGCAAAATTTGAGTTTAAATTACTCAGAGTTGTTTAAGAGGTTTAATGGATCCAATATCCAAATTTGTAGAGTCGAATTCAACCTAGAATGGTCGAATTTCAAGTTTTAATGGATGTTGTAGAGTTGCATGAAGTTTGATGAATCGATGATCGAGATCGTGTTTGATCTCGAGATCGATGGTCGAGATTCACTTTGATCAATTTAAAAATTCATATTGTTTCGGCCATTTTGATAGTTGAGTGAATAAGTGGCTAGAGTTTAATTTCAGAGGCTTGTGAAGTAAAGAATATCTACATTCTATAATCATTTTGTTCGTTGGGAGGTCGAAGAACAATCGACGGCCAAGACCGTCTTGAGCAAGAGATCGACGATCCAAATTCACCAGCGTTTTTGTTTAAAAATTCTAAGTGTTGAAGTTCACCTAGAGAAATCGTCAATGGCCAATGGTCGGGTTGGCTGAATTGGAAAAGAGTTTCGTTTGGTCGCTAAAGAAAAAGGTAGATCACTTATGGGATGAACAATCAGTTTTATATGAAAATTTCCAAAATTTTCATATTTTTGAAGGTCATTAATTTGAGGGGCATTTTTAAGGGTCAGAACAACGTTTTTATCCAATAAAAACCCATGAGATCAAAATATACCAAGGTACACTCTGTCTCTACAGCTCAAATAAAATAACTTGGAGAGAACTATCTAATGAGCTAAATTGTTCGCAAAACAGAACTCGTATGAGAAAGTTACAACCAAAACTGTAAGGGTAAAATTTTGGTATAAATTTATTTTTAGAGGGAATAACTCCTTACTCAAAATTATGTTTGGGGCACAGGAGTAGCCTATGGAAATCTCATGAACCATATTAAACAACCATGGAGTCAAATTTGGGATCTGGGTATGAAATATGTGTTGAAAGAGAAATAATACACTTACAATATACAAGAATAAATGGAGTAAAACAACCTAAACTTCTTCATACCATAACTTTCAACTTCTCCAGACCATAAATTTCAATTCAGAGCTCAAATTTGAGCAAGAGAATAGTCGCTAGAAAATGCTTGAGGATTAGAAGACATATGTCAACCCATAATTTTGAATTGGGAAATAAAAATTCTCATAAATGAATAAAGATATTTTTGTAGCAATAAAATAGTGGAAATTGCAACTTATAAATGTTGTACCTTTTCGCTCAGAAATCAAATTGAGGCATGAGTACAGTTGTTGGAAAGTTATTTTAGAGAGGAATGCATTTAAGCAATCCTAATTTGAATTGGTGAAATGTGTCCCTCATAAATTGATGAATAAATACTATGTATTCTAATGCATGAAATGTTTTATGCTATGCATGTTCTAACAATAATTATTACATGCACATTTCTTGTAGAATTAGAGGTATAGGAAAGAAACTTTGGTTCTTATATGAGGACTGGAGTTATAAAAATGCTCAAGGATATTACAACCATGAGTAGGAGATTAGAGGTATTCATGTCAGCATGGGGAATGATGAGACAAACTCTAATGGAAGGAGAGGCAGGCAGGAGGTTGTAACTATGAGAAGCATGCATAGAGAAGTGAAGAGAGATAGAGATGATCATGAAAGGATTATGAAGGCTTGGGAAGAGTTAATTCAAAGCCTAAATATGTTACATAATCAAGTCAACAATAACTCTAGCATCAAGAATGAATCTAGTGCAATACAAGTAGCAACATCTATATCCCAAAGCAAAAAGGATGATCATGGAAATGATAGGCAATCAAGAAGCATTGGTAGGTGCCATCATTATCCAAAGCAATCCACCAGAATAACTCATGCAAGTTCAAGGCCAAGAAGTAGCCCAAGTGTGTATCATGTTCAAAGGAAAAGGAGAAGGACTGAGGAAGACATCTTACAAGGCGATCTCAGGAATATAAAGACACCAAATTTCAATGGTGAGCACCAGAAAGGAGAAGAGGTCGAGGCCTGGATATTGGAAATGAAGAAATATTTCCATCTGCATGATTACCTCTTAAGGGTAGAAGCTATAATTTCCACCTACCCCTTGCAAGGAAAGGCATCCATGTGGTGGGATCAACTTAAGCAAGCCAAGAACCTTAATGAGAAGAGAATCTCATGGAGACAGTTCAAAGGATATTTTGAAGAGAAATATTTGTCCAAGCATTAATATGAAAGAAAAATGAAATAGTTCTTTGAACTCAAGTTGGGAAGTATTAGAATGGAGGAATATGATAAGAGGTTCTTTGAATTGTTGAAGTATGTTGAAGTTTATGAGTGGTTATAAGACCCTAGGTTCAATTCATTCAACCAACAAACTCTTTAGATATTGGCCCTTTAGGAATCACCTGCATGCAAGTGAAGTCTCACCTGAGGCATCTACTGGAGTTGTAGGAACTAGGTTTCTACAGGGATGAGGGGATGGAAGGATCTCAACATAGCCATTAATACTTATTCACCTTATGCCCATTATCCTTATTCAACATCATCTTATTAGTCAACAACCCTATGCACAACTTCCATTAACTAACAGTTCATTAATTTTACCATAACAATTAGGCAATATTAACCCATCTAAGATCCATTCAGTACCATAAACCTTAGCATGCAGAAATAGTATATCATGAATCACCACATAACCAACCTATTGAATTATTCATGATTATTTCTCATCAATCAGAGATTAATCAGATCTATACTAATATTCATAAAGATAACATCCAAGAAATCACATCAATACAACACATTCAAACACAGGATTTTAACATGGTCCACCCAATCCTTGGGCTACATCCACAACAAATGGCTTCTATATTAATATTTATGTAGTAATCACCTCAGGCCTACACACTGTGATTACAATAGACACAATATATTATAATCCTCATCCTATCCTAGTCACTCTGTAGTGCAAGACTATCTCTGCAAACTCTCTCCACAACCCTAAGAATAGATTCTCAATCATACACACACTAAACTCTTACTTTCAACAACCTATTCTTCCCCGAACCATAACATATTTATACATATAATTAGGGCTCAAAACACTAATAGATTTTCTTGATTTAGCGTTGAACTGTTGCTTTCATGCTTTTATGTCAAACTACTACTTTCTTGCTTTTATGTTGAATTGTTGTTTTCTTTCTTGTATGCTATTAACTGCGTCCTTCAACCTCCATCCTTCACATTGTGCCCTTCGCCTTACATCCTTCACACTGCACCCTTCCCACACACATTGATCCTATCGCTATGGCACAGCTCCAAAAATTATTTTTTCTCCTCCAAAATGCTTGTCCAACAACCCCCCAACACTCACCTGTGGCTCGTCCCGAGCCACTTAATCATTTTTTAGCTTCTCCTTGAATTTGTCAAAAACTGCCTTTATTTTGTTGGTTTTCCCTTTAACCTATGTTTCACTTACCAAAATTGTTTCTACTAAGTCTACAGTGATATGAGTCTTTTGTTTCTCTTCATCTTCTTCCACTCCTTGTTTGATCCTACGTCGTGTTTCTACTATCTCTTTTGCAACATGTAAGGCTTCTTCCTATACCATATCTATCTGTTGTGTGAGAGATTGTTGCTCTACCCTCAACTAGTTCAACTCATAGTACAATGTCTTACTTTATTTCATTTCCTTCATCTTCTTGGCTAGTGGAAAACTGCTCATGGTTTCTTTAATCTTTTAAGCCTTCCCTTGCACAGTTTCAATATTTTGTTCAATTCTCTATAATTTTGCATCTTTCGATAGTTGATTCCATACTTATATGTTTTCCTTGTACCACTTAGCACATTCTTCTTCCAAATTCTTTATACTCTCCACTGTTGTGGTTATTGTTTTCTCCCTTTTGTCTCTTTCCTCTTCTAGTGTGCTTAGTGTCATTCGTGTTTCCAAGTCAACAATTTTCATTCAAAAGCCCTAAACGGATTTTCTTATCTTCGCTACATGTTCTTCCAATGGAGTATCCACCTCCATTGGTACCTCTGGAATCTCTTTGCAAACCTTTTTAAATTCTTTCTTCACCTACTCTGCCTTCTGCGCAGCTTCATGCCTTTCTTGTTCAACTCTATTGTTGTCAATTTGCATGCTATAAATCATTTTTGTGGCCTTATGCAACTCGACAAGTGTTTTCGTTGCACGTAAGTTCAATTCTTGTGTTATGCTTGCCTATAACCCTTACAACATGTCCTATGGTATCTGTGATAATGACTTAGTATGCATGCTTGCTCTTTCATTTCCGCTTATGGGAATGAAATTACCCCTGATGTCAACTTAATTGTTTTTCCTCCTCCTGTTACCTCTAATTCATGATATATTGTTGGGATGAATTCTACTGGCCTTGTTGTGCTTGTTGGGGGTTCTTCATTTGGTTGTCACGCTGTTGCAATCTGGGTTTCTTCCATCATTTGGTGTAGTGCAGTCATTTCTTCCTATATTTTTTTGTTCAGTCCTTCATGTTACTCGACTGTGCATTGAAACACATCGTTAATGATATCCTTAAATTATTCTCCAAATCTCTCAAATTCATCTTCCCTTAGTGATAGTGGCCTTGTTTCTTTTTCCTCTTTCTGTTTTTTCCAATGTGGCACTGATTTTCCCTTCTCTATCTCTACAATTTTCCCTCTTATTGCTTGGGTCATATCCTTGTCCTTGTACTTCTTCAATATTAGGCTCTTGCGTTTCCATTTCATTTTCATTCACTGGGACCTTCCAGTCATTGTCCCAGTCCTGCATAATCAATTGTATTTACTCCTATGTTATTCAGTGCTTTATCTTGACCCATTACTCTCTCGAATCTTTCTTTGCTTGTATGTACATCTGATGATAGTCTTCCATGAACAACACAATCAGTTTGTAAGTTTCTACAAGTTGTGGTGAAATGCATAGTGTATCCTCAATATATCGTCTAATCATATCTTTATACAAATAGAACTCAATATTTTTGTCGAGTCATCATTACTTGTGCATTGCATACCACAAGTTCTAATACTCACGACCAAGCACGGCTTGCCTCTCATTCCCAAAAACTGTGCATCCTTTGGTTCTTTCCATGTTGCTAAGGCAATCAAAAGTAACAACTAGGAATAGTGGAATTCCATACCTTTGTCTTGTGCTTTCGCACAATCTATCAAGAACTGGTTCACTAAAAATGGTGTCGAGCTGACCCAGGAGGATCTCCATATAATGATTCATTACTTTGCACACCATGGAGAAGATCATTAAAATGTTAATTAATGATAGGTGACAAAGTTTAAAATGAATGTTAAATGCTTCATTTTGAAAAAATGATTAATATTTTTTAGAATAATGTGCTCATGTATTTTTCATTTAATTTGTAAAGAGGAAATTAAAATTATGTGTGAGAATCCAACTCACAAATTAGTTTCCTTGTTTTAAGGGGAAATTAGTTTTGGTGTGAGAATCCACCTCACAAATTAGTTTTCTAATTTTAAGAGGAAGTTGGGAGTCTCATGAGTTGGTTTGGGATTCTTCCTCATTTTTTCACAAGTGGTTTCCTAGTCTCAAGGGGAAGTTAAGGTTGGTTGAGATGCTTTCTCATTTTTGTCCTTGAGTTGTTATTAGATCCTAAAATTGTGGATCTTGTCTCAAATTATGGAGAGAGTGAAACTATATAAATTCCTTAATGTAATCATTGTTGGGGAGACCCTTGGAGGCCCTTGAGGCCCCTTTGAGAGAGATTTTCATTGAGAGGAATGTAGTCCTTTTGGTGTCTAAAGAAATGTCACTTATGTGAGAGCCTTATGTTATTTGTGTAAGAGAAGGTTGCTCTGGGTTTCATCCTTGTAAGGAGCATGTGCCACATTTTGTGAGAAGATTTCATCCCTACTAAAGGAAGGATAATAAAGAAATTCGTATTCCAAGCAGATATGGAGATGTAGCTAGAAGGTTCTAGTGAGCTCCATTAACACACAAGTGCCAAATTATATGTGACAGTTTTTTATTGAATTCTCTCTTGTTTTAAGTAGAGATTTAATTACACATATGCACATAATAATGACAATTTTATCACATTCATATGCACTTATTAGAAGTTATATGATCATGTTCACATGCAATTAATTGTCAGTAAAAGGTCCTCATTGTAAGATTTTTGTAGAGAAATATCTCACAAAAATTCCATATCAAGTGGTATCAGAGTTGGTTTAACCATTTTTCCAGATTGTGAATAACATCATGGGCCAAGCAAAGAAGCAAGAATGGCTTCGTGAGCTTGAATAAATCAACTAGACCATCCAAGCAAAGAACATTGAATTGAGGAGGTTGCTTCAAGAATCTAAAGAAGAAAAGAGCAAACTACGACTAGAGCTAAAATCTATGGAGGAGAAATTTGGGGAATACTCTACTACATGATAAGTAGAAATTTCCTCCAAGATCAACCCAACTTGTGGCCATGGAGGGTATACTAGTTATGGTTCTTGTCATGAAAATATTGATGGCTACACATATTGTCAGATAATAGAGGATGCTCTTCAGACATCAGGGAACCAACGTGGTTTCCTAGAAGCCTTATCTACAACTTCATCCAACCAGGAGGAGCAATTGACCAAACTTCAGGAAGATGACAAAGTGTTACAAACATGAATGGAGGTAAAGATTTCTCCATGTGTGATTCCTTACCTTATTAATGATGATGCCTCTTTTGGAGTTTTTGGAAGGCACACCAAGGGAATTGTCTTGAAATTGATGAGGAAGGTGGGGTATAAAGGAGGAGGTACTAGTATTGATGGTCAAGGCATCATTCAACCACTAGAGGTTGAAGGAAGACCCCGATGTGTAGGATTGGGGTATGGTGAAAGAGAATGCTCAGAAGTAGAAGGAGTAGAGGATTCTTCAAGCAAAGATTTGAGTTCATCACCAACACCATCTAAGAAAAGTGATGGAAAATAACTGTCTGAAAGTAATAGATCCATCACAAGATTTTGGAGGAAATCAAAATCTCCTCGACAAGCTTGCAACACCAAGAATGTTGCAAAGCACTGGAAGAGAAAATCTCTTTATAATGAAAGTGAGACAAACATGAAGCCACGCAACTATTGCACTCACTGCCAAATGAGTGGTCACTGGAGCAAGAAATGTTGGAAGCTTCACCCCGAGCTTCGTGGAACACCAAGGAATAAGCATGTACCAGAGCCTATAAAGTTGGAGGCTAGATCCTCAGTTGAAAAAAAATAGCCAAAAATAAAAGTGCCCATAATTTTATGAAAACAACACCAAGTCAAAGAGCTCGACGAGACCTTTCCAACAATGCAAACGACACCTCAAACAGAGTCTGGATGCAAAAGTTAAGGCCATCTAAAATTTTTGACAAATGGGAAAATCTGACGAAGTCTGTATAGTGTTGATGTCAACATTATGTCATCATGTTGACGTGGAAACACCACAGGATGCCACATGTCATGCATTTTTGGCACACTCAGGAGTCCATGTGGACTGGTAAAAATGTGCCATGTGGAAGTCGTACAAATTCCATGTGGCAATATGGATGTTGACGTCTCAGCTGACGTGGTTGTATGCTGATGACGTCAACAAGGTGATTAGACCGTACAAAATGTTGATGTGGAAATATGATGTTGACTTGGCAGAGTGACATGTCTACTAACTGGGTAGTATGGTGTTGACATGGAATAGTGACTGGGTAATACGACATGTGATGTGGCATCAACTAGGTCGATGATTGGATAGTATGGTAGATGGCATGGCGTTGACTAGGTCATTGACTGGGAAATACGATGATGATGTGGCAGCACCACAAGCTACCACGTGTCACCCAAAAATGACCTTTTTGACCACCACTTGGGTCAATATAAAAGTGTCATGTGGCATTCCTGGGAGGTTCCACATGGTACCACCCAGAGGCTGCCACATGGCCCACTTGTAGCACGACACGTGGCATCATTAAGAGGTAGACACACGACAGTCTATATTGCAGGACCATACCATACGTTGATGACATGTAGCCGAATGAGTTGGAACCTTTGTACAATTGGCAGTGATGTGGCTGCCACATGGCAGCCAGAGAAAATACCAATGAGGGCTACGCGCCAAAATTTCAGAAACAAAAATGTAACGCCCGTCGGCCAGACCAACCAGTGGAAAACACTCGGCACCGGGCGTGCATATATATATATATATGGTGGATAGTTAATGAATACAGACCAACTGACCGATGCCAAATCCAATGGATAGACTTGTCGGACCCCAACATAACATTAAAATATATAACGTTTACAACCAACACCAAAGCAGGAGGGCTCCGTGGGGTTTGACCCCCGGACCTCCCAAACCAACTACTAAATTAAACCTTCGCCAAGAAATTTGGCTAACAGATTCTTTGTTAAGTCTGCCCATCATTAAACATTTAACCCCAACATATTGCATAGACAGGAGAGGATATGACGCGCCATTCGTACAGGAACGCATTTTTGTGTAGGGGGTGCATTAATTGCAGGAGATTCAGATTGTTGTGGCATGAATTTCAAGGCAAAGAGGCCAGGAGGGGCGTGGAGGTGACGGCGACATAATTTGACAAACTTATAGTCATTTTTGCAGGATTTCTTGCACAAATCCACTGATGCGGTCAAAATTTGGATCCGAGCAGTGAATTTTTCAAGGCTCATAGCAGAAGCCCACTTTTCTCATTAAATCATGGCATGAACTTCGAGGCAAAGTTGCAACTGATGAAACAGGTCGAGTTTATAGTCCAAAGTTGCAGAATGACAAGACAAACTTATCGGTGTTGTGTATGTTGAGATTTTAGCAGTTGGTTAAGCGCCTTAGAATGAAAAACCAATGTAAGTTTTATGCATTTATTATTTTTACCTCTTTTTGGAAATTGCAAGAGGATGAATGTATGTTGGAGATTCTGGTGATCTTTGAGAGCGATAGCATGGCAACAAGATCTGAATTATTGTAGGAAATTTATTGTTTGAGCCTTGCACACGAACTGAGACGGTTCGGTAAGAGGCCATTTTGACACTTCTACAACAAGTAGTCATGTTTACAATCAAAAGTCTTAAAATTGTGAGACGAGTATGATGACGATGGCATTTTCCTTATTGATTATTTTCCACATGTTTGTAATGGGGGGTTTTAAAACCATAGAGTTCCCACTAGTGCACATTTGGGGGTATTCGCCTTAATGAAATTGATGTTAAAAGGTCGTAATTAGCCACTCTTGAAAGTAAGAATGAGAGTGAGAGGCATTTTGTTCTATGCCTAAACCTCGTAAGCCTTGTTGGCAACATTGTAATGGGTCTTATAGCCATTGTTGAGTGAGAGGCATTATTTTTTTTAGGCCTATTTTGGAAACATTGTAATGGGTCTTGTAGCCACTATTGAGTGAGAGGCATTATTTTTCCCTAGTCTTGTCTTGCCAATCATTGTAAACTTGTCCATGAGTGTTTTATAAACTCTTTGAAAGTATGGTACTGCTTTAAAAAGTTGTAATCCATGTATTGTTAGCTACATATTTTCATTGATGTAAGTTTTGGCATAGACATCCTCATTCTAAAGTACAAAGGTGAAGGAGAAGAAGGGTGTGGCCTTTCAAAGACATTTATTATGCAGATCAAGGAATCAACTACAAATTTACATTGATGCAAGTGTTGGCATTGAAATCCTCATTCTGAAGTACAAAGGTGAAGGGGAAGAAGGGTGTGGCTTTTCCGAGACATTTGTTATGTAGATCGAGCAGTGGAGAAGTGCATCATGGAGTGTAAGACTCTTCCTAGAAGTTAGTTGTGGAGATTCAAGTCACAGTTTCTATCTATACTTTTGGAGGACCAAAAGTGCTTTTTGTGGGGAGGTATGATCCATGGAGGATCTCCACATAATGATTCATTACTTTTCACACCATGGAGAAGATCATTAAAATGTTGATAATAGGTGACAAAGTTTAAAAGGAATGTTAAATTCTTCATATTGTAAAAATGATTAATATTTTTTAGCATAATGTGCTCATGTATTTTTCATTTAATTTGTAAAGAGGAAATTAAAATTATTTGTGAGAATCCAACTCACAAATTAGTTTCCTTGTTTTAAGGGGAAATTAATTTTGGTGTGAGAATCCACCTCACAAATTAGCTTCCTAATTTTAAGAGGAAGTTGGGAGTCTCATGAGTTAGTTTGGGATTCTTCCTCATTTTATCACAAGTGGTTTCCTAGTCTCAAGGGGAAGTTAAGGTTGGTTGAGATGTGTTGGAGCTGCCTTTCTCAACTATTTTAAATGTAATTCTTAAAATCAAAGGTTGTCCTTTAAGTTGTCTTTTACTTCGTAACCTCTACCCACTAAAAATCTCAGTAGTCTTGATATGCGAAGTGGCCATGGTCGTTGTACTCCTAAGACATTTCCATTTAACCATTAAACGAGTTTTTTCACTTTTATATACCTCGGGATATTGCGCTTTGGGAGTTACAAGTCATAAGGTTTCCAAGCCCCGATGCACGAAGTCATGAAACAACCTTGAAATCTTACCCAGGTTAGCGCCGAGAGTAAAGTTCCTTAAACCTTAGTTAAGTGCTATCGGGATTTCGCGTCTTGATGATCGCTCTCCCCAAAAGTCTTACCGTCATAACTCCGATAGGCAAAGTTGCAAGATAGTTTCAAAAGTCACCCGGGTTAGCATCAGGGGCAAGTCGTTTTAAACCGTAGTTAAAAAATGTCAAGGTTTTGCGACTCGGAATTCACCCTTCCAAGAAACTATACCTTCGTAGCCCCAAGTCGTGAAATCATGATATTATTTAAACATTGATTAATTAAACACTTAATCCGGATCAAGTTTTTGCTTAAATAGATTGCGTCATCGCGATCTCAGGTTTTAGGGGCTCGAAGGATGGGAGTGAAATCTCCCGATACAGCGAACACCGAAAAGGGTGATTAAAATTAAAGAAAACCTAATTAAAAAAGTCAAGCCAGATTAATCAGTGAATTAATACAAATATTAACATGGATCGTCTACAGGTTAAATTTAAATGTTTTTGCGCCAACTTGTGTCATGACCCATCAAAATTTATGGCATTTATTTGAAATGAGGTGAAATGACAGGTAAGGATATTGTTTTTATTGCTAAATCTTTCTCTAAAAATGATTTGACCATTCGGCTCATAAGGACGTTGGGGTTTTAAATGGTCGTGATATAGAGTTCTTTCTGTCATTGTTTCAAATTTCATTTCTGTCTTTCGTAAAGAAGCTTTTTTCACCAGGCTAATTTATGTATGTATACACATTTTTACTATCGGAGAGCTAAGTCAGAGTCCTCTATCATAGCCCCATGAAAAGCATCTAAGGCAATCGCTGAGAGTTCAAGGCAAGGCTTAGATATTGTTTCAGATGCTTCACCCTGAAGTATTGATTCTATCAGAACCTAGTCATACGTCTCTGAGGTTCTACAATCCGAATTAGTGAATTGTGCAGATGATTCCAATGATAATGAGAGGGACGACTTGGCCACCAAATACAAAATCGTCATTCAAGCAGAGATGCATAAAGTAGTGGTCATACCATGACTCCTTCCCTACTATGATATGATCTGATGGGCGTTAAATCACATGGATATTCCGACCAGAACTATTATCAGCAAGAAGAAGGTGACCATTGGGACCTTTAGACCAGAACATTTGCAGGCGATGTACCAATTGTCACCCACACCAAACTTCTCACACAATGTCAAGTTTCTGGAAGGTTTTAAGCAGAAAGAATGAGAGAAATACGACAGAAACTTTTCTGATCTGATCAAGGATTGGGTCTCGCACCCCGTAAAGTTTAGGGCGGACGATAACAGAGTTTATTCAATCTCTTCCTTGGAACCACAATTCAAATATATAGTAATGATGACATGTAGGTTGTATGGGAAGGAGGACACCATGCATTGTTTTCTCCCATGGGTGCCTCTGATTCATACAGTCGTTGAAGGTTGTTCCTTCGACTAGGCCAGATTATTGTCAGACAATTTAACCAGCCGGATTACTGAATATCGGATGCAAAGGGAAAATGGGAAGGCCGCTTCATTTTTTATGTCTTCCTACATCATGGATGTTGTTTGTTTCATGACGCCTTTCCCTCTAATAAGTTGGAGCTGGACTCCATTTGAGGCTGAGCCTATCCATGTTTACCACTCAAAACTTTGGGAAGATAAGGCCACAGAATTCATATACAAAATTTTCAATTGGGTAATGGTACCAATGCATGCCTCCATCTTCGGCAACCCACCGCCCAGGATTTTAGATAGCATCGCCACCAACTTAAGCAATGTGGCCGACTGGTACATAGAGGTGGAATTTTCATACATCAGGGTCTTCGGCACCTCTGTTCCCCCCTATACCCTACCATTATTCATACCAGACAGGCTGGTTTGTCACGAAATCGTTAGGCAAACTGTGATTGGTGGCATAAGTAATGAGATTAAAGGATTTTCGAAGAAGGTATGGCCGCCCTTCCCCATTCATTTGAATACATATTCTTTATTAGATTTTGGACATGCAAAAGCCGAGGCAGTGGCTTTGGAGGATATTAAATTGGTCCACATTGAGTTCAAGAAGCACAACCCACACAGGATCGTGAGTAATCACATGGCAAGTTGCGGCCTTAAAAGGTATGAACATGAGCATTCACCTCATGACGATATCTTCCGAGGTGAGAGATCTTATGCCAAGGTCTTAGAACGGATTCAAGCCCTGTCGCCTAAGGAGAGGGCTGATTTTTTCAAATTTCAGGAACACCGACGAAGTTGTCTTCCCCCGGTCTTATAGGGTAAGAACCTGCTGACGGCAGATATACAGCAAACGGGAGCCAAGGGCTCCAAAGATTCAGGACCTGACCAAGAGGGACACCAGGAAAAGGAGAAACAAACCGGGGGCTCGAAACAGGAAGCCGAGATACCCAATCCTCCAAGAAAGCCAGCCTCAGTTGTTACCCCAGGGAAATCATCCAAGAAGATCAGCAGCCCCATTGTTTCTATCACTCCCCTACAGTCCACAAAGGGGACCCCAGACGCAGGGTGGATTTTCGACGAAGAACTAACGCCCATAACTGTGGAAGAGTTGCCTCCCAAGGAATTTTTCTTCGATAAGAAGAGAAAGACCATTGTGAAACAAGAACTTTATCAAGAAGCAGGCATGGCAGCTAGGAAATTTAAAATCCTTGCTGATGGGAGAGCCATGAAAAAAGAGGAATTTGCAACTCAGATAGCAGGGATGTTAGGGGATTTTTCTATAGCCAACCAATATTTTGTTGAGTCTCTAAAAGAATAGTTGAAGTGGAAAAACCACTTGATCAAAACTTTGTAGGATAAGCTGGCTACAACAGAAACAACTGCTAGAGATCAGGCGAACACAGGTATAGAGCTAGCTAGGGCAACCGATCAAAAGGAAATCAAGCGGCTCAAATCCATTCTCGAACAGACATAGAAGATGGCTCAGACTAGCCAATCACAGATAAGCCAACAAGGAGAATTGATAGGGCAGTTACAAGCCAAATTAAATTTCACCGAAAGCCAGATGATAGATATCAGGATATTCCAATCCCAAGCCATAGAAATCCAAAAAAGAGTGTTGACAGCTTAGTAAGATTTACTTGCTAAAGTGGAAACTATTCAAAACCACTGCCAACTCATTGATCAAGTACTGGAAAACATCTCCTTCAGAGAGAAAGAAGTTGGGGTGGCTCGAGTCTCTTTCCAAGAGGTTGTTATAGCCATGACAAAAAAGGAAACGGGTAGTAGTTCCAGGTTTTCCATCCCAAAGCAGACCCGAGGTAACATATTGTTGAAGGCATGGGAATGTAACATATCAGAAGGCAGACAACGAGCTAAAGAGGTAAGAAACTCTTGTGAAGAATCTTTCGGCTTCATAGATGGGATTTTATTGTACCTCAATAGTGAAAACAACACTGAGACACTGGGCCAGATTAATATAGCCAAGCACTTTCTCAATATCAAGGAGAATGAGGAAAAAGACTTGGCTAAAATATCACAGATAACTCAAATGGATATAGTCCAAGTAGATAAATGGATAATTAAACCAAGTGTACATTTATGTTCTATCGGCACCGAAGACCAACAGGTAGAAGGAAAGTTGCCACAATTAGTTAAGGATTGTTACACTTGTGAGGAAAATAATCAAGCAGAACCTTCCAGGTTGATAGCCCAGTTGGTGGAGAGGTGTGTCACTTGCACCAAACATGTGAAGGGGCAGGTTTCTGGTATCAAACAATGACAAGTGTCTGCCTATTCTATTTTTAGAACTCGAAGAGCAAAGAAAAGAAGGTGCTCCATTTGCCCAAAAGAAGGACAGAGACAAAGAATTGAAACGTTTAATCTCTTCTTTTTTTTTGTAACTGAAAACCTCTAGAACGATTGAGATTCTAGCATATAGAAATTTGTATAAATATGCACTTTGAACAAAGAACTAGGGCTGGACCTTTTTGTTCGATTGTAATAGAGACTCTCTCCTTTGAAAATTAATACAAAGCAATCCAAAGACTCCTGATTCCGTCAAGACTATGTTATGAGTTTGTTTCCTCTGTGATTTCATATTCAATTTATTTTCGCATATATATGTCTGATGAGTATTTCATTGCAATTTAGTAAAACCTCTACTGTGGTGATCAATTTTTAGTCGTCTATATAGTTTACATCTTTTCCTTTGTATCATCTATTAGCAGGTACAAGACCTGTGAACTCTTTAGATCTTCATATTTTATGCTTCATCAGATTTCTTCTCATATTTTTCTTCTTCTGTTTACAGGGTGAGATTCTCCCTCAATAGGAGCCTTGCATTATAGACAACTTAATGTTTTTCTCACATTTCACACACCATTTATTTTAAAGATAACTCAGTTACGGGAAAAAGCCTTTGGTTTGCACTTTATCTTCAATATTGGATTCAAAAGTTTTATTTTATACGATCAAATTGATACAGCATCAAAAACCTCGAACTCTCCTTTAATTTTCCTGTTCCTCTATGACTGTCCCCGTTGCAAGATAGCTTAATATTGAACCCGACTTTGGACCAAACCCATATCGCTTTGAACCTTTTCGATACCATACTTAAAATATCCACCACTCGGGTAGAACTTGAATGTTCATGGGTCGTTATTGAACGAGATATAAGCATCTAGGAACAGTTGGAAGAGAGACAGCAACAACCTGGAAATCAACCTTAGCTTCCTTTCCCGAACGTTGATTCTTCCCCCCTTTTTATCCTTTACTAACTTTTGGATGCCTAGACACTGTACTTTCTAAGCCTTAAGTACAGACTCTGGAACAACAAGATGCTTTCTCATTTTTGTCCTTGAATTGTTATTAGATTCTAAAATTGTGGATCTTGTCTCAAATTATGGAGAGAAGGAAACTATATAAATTCCTTATGTAAGAATTGTGGGCGAGGCCCTTGGAGACCCTTTGGGCCCCTTTGAGAGAGATTAGTTGATCCAGGAGGATCTAAGGAACTCTCATAGAGGTCTAGGAGGATGTGGAACGCTGACATAGGTCCTAGGGGATATAGAAAGGCTCAAACTTTGATCATCTCCAATGACCAAGAAAACAACATTAATGTACAGAGCTCATCACCAGCTTTCCAACGATGCAAATGGCGCCTCAAATGGATCTCATATGCAAAAGATATGGCTGGTCAAAGTTTGGTCAAAATTGGCAAAAGTCAAAAGTGACATGTGTCACCACTTCAAGAGTGACACGTGGCACGGTCCTATAGGATGTACAGTGACAAAAGAAGGATGATGTGGTCCAATTGCATGTTGAAAAGTGGAATCTTCATCTTTTGACACGTGGCATTAATCAACCAATGAGAGACCACCATGTGACAGTCTCTCATTGGCCAGTTATGGATGAGCTCGTTTAAAAGTTTGGTGGAGCTTAAGGAAATCAAAACCAGGTCTATAGCATAACAATTAAACGACTTAACAATGCACCATTACCTATCACTTAACCAATAAATGGCACAAAATTTATATCAAGTAGTTATTTGTTATGCTCGGTGGGAAAAGGGTCGAGGATTAAACCCTCGCCCCATAGTTCTATTGTGCGCATGGAATCTGCGCTCCTACCTTTGCGCAAGGCTTAACACATTGCAACCAACATACTATATATGGTTCATAACAAACCATATACCATGTGCGCTATTCCAATGTTGCCACGGGTTTTGTTATATTTACGTCGATAGGCGTACACCTATTGACAATGTAGAATTTTTTATTGTCACATTTACATAAACTTGATAATAATGATCCATTATTTACTGTAGCATGAGAATTAACATCTGTGGAAATTTTTATTGTCATGTTTACATAAACTTGATAATAATGATCCATTATTTACTGTAGCATCGATTTTAACTGCATGTCGAGCGTTCTTTTATTTTTTTCCTATGCCTGAGTTGAGTTTGAACTAATTTTAACTGCATGGACCTGGTTTTAACACCAATACCTATCAGCATTCACCAGCCGACTTTGCGGCTGTGCTATTGTTATATTGTTTTAACAATATAACAACCACATTATTAAACATATGCGCACTCCATGCCACGGGACTTATAGTAAAGTGGGTTTTGGTAACCACTATATTATAATATATATATATATATATATATATATATATATATATATATATATAT
>ML786198.1:329676-344772 GCA_009831015.1 Picea engelmannii | reverse complement strand
GCATCAACTTGGACAGTTCTGTGTTTTAGCATCGGTCTTGGATACTATTCTGCAGGTATAGACACTTATGCACTTCTAATCAATGGTTAAGACCAAAAGTAATGTAAAATATCATGCAAAACAAATTAAACGTGTAGTAATGAGAAAGGACGTTATGTACCTTGGAATGATCAAGTGGAATGATAGTATAAGTCAAAATGCAGGTGATGAAGGGTAAAATAATAGCAAAAAGTATGGGCAAAAAGGGTACAATATGTGGTCCTAACAGGTAGGAAATTTTCTTTCTTGCGTGCAATGATAAATCATTCCACACAATGCATTCAACACAATTTCATCTTTCATTAATTCTAAACAAATATTCAGAAATTATTTCAAGGTACTTATATGTTGAAGCAGCCTTTCCGGGATAGTATGATCGTAGACCGAAGGCATGTTAATCACAGAATGTGTAGATGATATCGATACTATCCAATATGGTCCAAGTATATCCTTCCATGTTTACTGGTATGCCTCTTTTTCTTATTGTGGGTCAAATGTCGGCATAGGTCTTGCTGATTTCCTCACATATTGGTCCATCTGCATCCCTTTGTCACCCCTTGTCCTAGCTCCTCCACGCGTGGCAGCAGCTATTATCGGTCCTTCGTTGTGTTTATTTGTTGTTATATTTTGTAGGTTTTGATTCCATCTTGCCTGCCACTTTTCAAGTAGTTGTGGACAGTGTTTTGTCACATGATCCAATTCTCTATAATACATGCAGGTTGTACAAGGATTCAAGCAGTCACGCACTAAGTGTCTCGATTGATTACAATTGTAGAAAATTATTGGTCCTCTACCTCCTCTTATGAAACCCCCTCTGCCAAATCCTCCTCGGCCTCCTGGAATAAAGCCTCTCTGATTTTTATATTGTGGAACACCTACTTTTGTCGCAATATTTTCCTCTCAAATTCTATACATATTTGGTTCGTTCTTTCATCAGGTTGAATGCATGATAGTCATTCTCTTCATGCCCTATGGATTTGCAAAAGTTACAAAATAAATTTTGATGCGTACTTTGGTATTTATGCAGGAATGGACAATCATGCAGATGATGTCCCCATTTCTTGCATATTTCATAGTACCCTCATCCTAGTAATGGGTTTGGTGCTCCGGTAGCCAAATATTGTGCAAAGGTTGGGAATTCATCTTTATGGTGGCCTTCAGTGCTACAGGTGATACACCATATTTTTTCCCTCTTCTCCTTCCCTTTCATAAGCTCTGCTAATTGGATTTTCAAGGCAACTAGTTGTGTCTGGACTTGAGCCACCCCCCCTCACCATCCTCTACAGGAGATACTTCTAGATTCATTACAATACCCAAAGCTTAAGGCTGCAACGCAACCTTATTTTTTATCAATAGGCACAAATGTGTGGTAATATTCCTACAATAAACCATTCTCCGTGTTGTTGATCCATAATTTGGAATGTCAATCTACCCATCAAATCCTTAAATCTTTGAACATAGTCCCAAACTAACTCCTTCTATACTTGTTTAGTTTCCTTCAATTATGTGATGTACTACGACTTAGAATTTGGCTTCTTGAACTCTTTCAATAATACTTGTCTAATTTCTTCCAATGTCGTCACTTGACCTGCTGGTGTAGTACTCTACAGTTTCATGTACCAGACTAATTCACGGCCTCTAAATGTTGTTTCCAACTATGCAATCTTTGTGGCCTCATTCTAAACATCTTCGTAGCCCAAATTGTCTCACATACAAACACATGTTTTTCTGGGTCCTCTGACCCAACTACCTAGAATTCAGTCATTCTCAATGTATTGTCTACCCCTGCCATGGTATTTTGTGTAGTACCTCCCCCAGTTTTGTTGGATGATTATAATTCTGCATACTGCTTCCACTGCTCTTCCTACCACTATTTTGACTTCCTCTACTAACTATAAGTGCTTTTGAAAAATATTCAAATGTTATCTCAGATCTAGGTGACACACACGGGGTCATGGAATCGACATAGGATCCAGCCTAAGTAGGACTTAACGACTCTTATATTATAGGAATGAACTAAGAATCCTCTTCCTCTCCTTCTATGTGCAGTATTTCTACGATATGGATTAGCGCATAGGATTTTCTCTTCTCATACTCATTGCGTGGCTCTCCTTTCTCAATCCCAGTATTCAACCTCTTGTACCTTCTTCCACTATGTCATACTCCAAATTTGTCTTCCTCTTCTAATAAACCTTCTTCATTTCTCTGCATCATCAATCCCTCCCTTCCTTCTTCATTTATTTCTTCATTTTTTCCTACCTTCAAATCATCCCCTGGTCATCCTCCAGTTCCCCTATGTACGCAAATCCCCTTAGAAATCAGATTCCATCATCATCACACAGTTGTCTCACAGCAACATCTTTATCCAAGTATCCAATTATTTCATAAACCTTCCACGTGGGCCCTTGAATAAATCCCTTTCTCCAAATCATTCCCTCAATTACAGATTCTAGGTCAACGGAACCATTTTTTGGCGCACAGTTATAAGACCTAGGTTCAATTCGTTCAACCAACAAACCCTTTAGATATCGGCCCTTTCAACATCACCTGCATGCAAGTGAAGTCTCAACCGAGGCATCTACTCGGGATTGCAGGAACCGAATTTCTGTAGGGATGAGGGGATGGGAGGTTCTCAACATAACCATTAATACTTATTCACCTTGTGTGCATTATCTTTATTCAACATCCTCTTATCAGTCAACAAACCTATGTGTGGCTTCCATTAACTAACAGTTCATTACTTTTTCCATAACAGTTATACAATATTAACCCATCTAAGATCCATTCAGTACCATAAACTTTAGCATGCAGAAACAGTATATTGTGAATCACCACATAACCAACCTACTAAACTATTCATGATTATTGCTCATCAATTAGATATTAATTAGATCTATACTAATATGCATAAAGATAACATCCAGAAAATCACATCAATACAACACATTTAGACACAAGATTTTAACGTGGTTCACCCAATCCTTGAGCTACATCCACAACGCGTGAATTATATATTAATATTTATGCAGTAATCACCTTAGGCCTTCACACTACACTTACAATAGATACAACATATTATAATCCTCATCCTAGCCTAGCCGCTCTACAGTGCAAGCCTATCTTTGCAAATTCTCTCCACAACCATAAGCATAGATTCTCAATCATATGCACGCTAAACTCTTACTTTCATTAGCCTATTCTTCCCCAACCCATATCATATTTATACATAGAATTAGGGCTCAAAACCCTAATGGGCCCTACCTATTTTCCTACTTTAGCATTGAACTACTACTTTTCTTCTTTTATGTTGAATTGTTTCTTTCCTACTTTTATGTTGTTAACTGCATCCTTCACCCTGCACCCTTCACATTGTTCCCTTCCCATGCGCATCGATCATGCCGCTATGGTGCAACTCCAAAACTTAGTTCCTCTCCTCCAAAATGCATGTCCAATAGTTGACTTCATCAAGGATGAGAAAGTTAAAATCCAAAGGTTTCTTAGTGGGTTACCCTCCTTCTATAGTGACAAGATTCAATATGATAACCCTAATACCTTGAAAGAAACCATAAGGAGAGCAAGGCATCTTTATGATCAAAGTAGAGGAAGGTCAGTTTTCCAAAAATCTTGCAGGAATGATGTTGGCACAGGGGCAGACCCAGGGTTCAATGCTTCAACAACACACCAACAAAACCCTAACTACCGGCCCTTTCGAAAACACCTGTGAAGAAGATGAAGTCTCACCCGAGGTAGAGGCAAGGGTGGTTGCAAGACTCGGGTGTCTACAACCTTAGTTGGGACATAGATCTATGATTCTAACAGTTATCAAACATTTTAGCATAGATCATTCATCTGTATTTAACCCTCATGGCACTCTGTAGATGGCGCAGAGCACCGCAACATTCACTTATAACTAGGTTAAGTTAGCACTTAGCAACAGAAAAATAGGTCTAGCACTCAACACTTTCATATATGTTAGATCTACACCCATACATCTAAGAAGCACAAAGAAAAGTAGATCTATATAAGTATACCATAACAAAGCACATAGCATAATCATATCAGAGCACAACACACGGGTTTACCGTGGTTGACCCCCACCCTGGGGCTACGTCCACACAGTCTTCTTCTTATTTATTAGATTTGGTCAATCTAGTTACAGCATAGAGCTCAAACTTGTACTCTGCATAGGAGAGGAGATATGTGTGTACCTCGCCAGATCTTCCTTCCCCGAGTAGATCTGGAATAGAGCCTTCTTACAATCCGTGCACTCAACACTTATAACACTTGCACTCAGCTCTACAAGTCGGTCACACAGTATACGCAAAGCATTTACTAGCACTTATCTTATTTCCCTCTCTTACATTGCCTAGCTACTTATTTATACTTTACAAAATAGGCCTAAGTGTGGGTAAACCCACGGGCCGACATCCCTTTCCCATTACATTAACCCAAAACCCTAAAAGGGCCCAAAAATGGACCGAGATCCCATGATATCTACTTCGCCTGGTGCTCCATATTTGACAAGCTGTCGAAGTCAAAAAATGGTCAAATATGACCAAGTGTTTCTCAAAACTTGGTCAAGGGTCAACAGGCCCCCAAGACTCACTTGTGACTCGTCCTGAGTCACTCTAGTTTGATCAATTCTGCCTCGATTGCCTCGAGCTTGGCTAGAGCTACTTCGACCTATTGCAGTGCGACAACCTCTTGCTCAGTGAACTCCTAGATCATTGTGTCATTTATTGGCCCTTCCAGGCATTGTTCTATTGTGATGACAACCTATTCAAGCTTGGTTCAGATTTCAATTTCAGTGAACAGTTGGCATGCCTTTTCTTGGATTGGTTGAATTCGTTGGGAGACTTCCATCACTTTACTTTGCAGCATATGTACCTGTTGTTGGGTGGTGCATTGTTCTGCAAACCTCTTCATTATTTCGACTGGGGTCAAGGCCTTCAACTATGCATGTAGCGTATATGCATGCTGCTTTGCTTCTTGGAGTTGTGCCTCCAATGCCTGCAACTCTGGACTCTTTGTGAGGTTCTCATAAGTTTGGGCACTTCTAACACTCATCTGCTTGCATTTCAAGGCAAAGGTTTTTAATCGTCCAACTACGCTACGGGCAGTTGCCTCCCTTATATCTCTTATTTCTTGAGGTGTCTTAGGCACGGTACAAAGTTCCAAATCTGCGATGCACTGCTGAACTTGTTGGATTACTTCTTCAAGTTGTGCCACCTGTTGTGGGACACGTTCTTCAATATTCAATTCTATGACTTTCACAGAGCGCAGTTCTTTGTGAACCCTTTCGTGTACTTCAAGTTGCTATGCTAGCAATTGGTCCTTGCTCTACTATAACTGTGCTTTTTTCTCATCCCACTTCACTTGCAGGGCAAGATTTTCCTTTTCTGCCTTACTCTGTTGTTCTATAAGTGTGCTTTGTACTTGTTCCAAAGCCCGGGTGACTTTTGCTGTGTCTTCTTGAGCTCGTCGAAGGCAAGCTTCTACTTTCTCAGCGATCTGGTGTAATTGGGTGGGCTCATCGCCTGTTGTAACACTCCCCCGGCCATCATCCAATCCATTGGCCAAGTAGACGCTACTGTGCGGAACAACAATCTCATACTTATTTATATATATAACATGAATTTAAATCAAATGAAACACATTTAACTCAAAGTAGGCACAAGATTACTGCTAATATGCAGATTTAATGGGCTTAACAGTAATTTATGATTACAGTGGAATACATGATAATTATAAGAAACACAGGCATGCAAAACATAATTAAAGCATAAGCTGATACTTATGTTTGAAATTGTGGTAATTCCACCAACCACGTGTAGGCCTTCCATGAACCTCCCAGCCTTAGACCATGCTACTCATCACTCTCAGCAGTAGGTCACCCCTGAGCTGGGACTAAGCTCCACCCAAGGAAAGGAATCCTATGCTAGGTTGAGGTTACAGGGAAAACTACACAGAATTACTGGAAGGATTCTTCCCAGGATGCCTTCTTATGCCCACTACTCACGGACTCTCATTCCCCACATGCATGTTCCACGCGGGAGTATGCACCTTCACAAGCACAGTCCATCGATGCCTCACCTCTCTCTCTGGATCTCGGCAACAGGCCGGATCAGGAAGTCTCAGAGCTCTGTAGCTGGTGTTGGACTCTCTCTGGGAGAAAACCACTTCCCAGCAAAATCTATCTCACCTGGAGAGAGATGCTCACAGGCCTGACAACCTGTCGCTTCCAACAACAATCACCTCCCTCACCTGTAGAGAGGTTACACACAGGCTCAGCACGAACTTACATTGGCCAACAAGCCAGGCACAGTCCAGCACTATGTGGCCACAACGGTCAACTGGGAAAATAGACACGAGCTTCCCAAACAAATGACAGACACATACTTCAACCCAACTAGGCTCAGCAATTACTGGATAGACTCACGGTTATGGTTTTGGGACTGTGCAAGGTGTACAGAGATCCCACACACAGGCTCGACGATTCAGAACAGAGGGTGTACCGACTTTCCTTGAAACAAACACAGACCTTTCCCCTGGTTTCAAAGTTGCGTGAGGGTATTCTTGTAGAGGTTAGACGAGATTCACGTTCAAACGGTTGATGGTGGAAAATGGAGGAGGAACCTACACAGCAGTCGATGGGAATGGAAGCGGAACCCCCAACATGGCTCATTTCCACAGTTTTAACTGCATGCTCTTGGGTTGACAGTTGTCACCCATGCAGTTGCATGCACTTCACAACATGCATTCCCTTTTTGGACATGTTCCCCTTCCAGGAACTTAGGATAAAACATACATTTCACATGTCTTTTTGGAATAATATTAAAATATTATTCCCAAGGACCTAAGCCCCTAGGTTTAGCCCCTAGGCTCAACACTTAGCCCCTCTTCCCAACCATCTAGCCCCCAATCCCTTACCCACTCTATGGAAGCTTAGTCCCCCTTCACTCATTCATCGTGGTCGGTCTACATGCAACGGTGTTTATATTTTTTTTTATTAATGTTATGCATGATTACATATACAAAAGCAGTCTCCTGGCCCTCAACACTTAGGCTCTCTGGCCTAATAATCACATAAGCCCACCAGCTTATATAAACTTGGCTCACCAGCCTATAAAACATAATTACAATTAATAATGCAAGCATTACAACAGGACGCGGCCTTAGGGACATTACAATCCCCTCCCCTTATTTTTGCACTGTCCTCAGTGCAACTTTACACTGCATCTGCAAGCTTTTCAAAATCTTCAAAAAGATGCGGGTACTCTGCCCGCATTACATATTCATGCTCCCATGTCGCGTCCTCGGGACCATACCAGGTCCACTTGACCTTTACAATCCCTATTGCTCGATTCTGGAGCTGTTTGTTTTTCCTGTCCAATATGCGCACAGGATGCACTTGCAGGACACCTTCTTGTTCCACCCGAATCACATTCCAATCAATAACATGATTAGCATCTGGTATATATTTCTTAAGCAATGAAACATGAAACACATTATGTACAGTCATAGATGCAGTTAATGCAAGAATATATGCAACTGGCCCAATCCTTTCCAGGATTTCAAATGGCCCACAAAATCTGGCTACCAACTTGGCGCAACTTCCCAACTTCAGGGAACTCCTGTTAGCTTTCACTTTCAGGAAAGCATGATCACCCACTTTGAACTCTTTGTGGGTTCTCTTCTTATCAGCATAACTTTTCTACCTGTCCTGGGCAACTTTCAAGTTCTGCTTAATTTTTATCATTTGGTCCTCCATCTCCTTGAGAAACTCTGGCCCAACTACTATTCTATTAGCTGGATTATCCCAGCTCACTGGAGTATTGCACTTTCTTCCATAAAGTGCTTCAAATGGGCTCATCTTCAACGATGCATGATACCCATAGTTGTAGGCGAATTCTACCAAGTGCAGGTAGTCTTCCCATCTTGATGGTTTGTCCATCACATACATTCTCAGTATGTCTTATATTACTCTGTTCACCCTCTCTGTCTGTCCATCAGACTTAGGATGATAAGTTTTACTAAAGTTCAGATTCATTTCGAATCCTTTGAACAATCCTTTCTAGAAATCCGAGGTGAATTTTGAGTCTCTGTCAGAAATCGTTTTAGGAATTCTGTGCAATTGTACCACTTCATTTATGAAAATATCAGCCACATCTATTGCCTTGTGAGTAGTTTTCAGTGGAATAAAATGGGCAGCTTTTGTAAGCTTGTCCACCACCATAATGATCGAATCATGCAGCTTGGTTGTTCTGGGAAATCCTGTAATAAAATCCATCATTACTACTTCCCACTTCCACTCAGGAATGGGTACAAGTTGCAGCAACCCTACTGGGTGCCTATGCTCAGCTTTAACTTTCTGGCACTCCATACATCTGGTGATGTATTCAGTGATCTCTCTCTTCATACCTGGCCAAAAGTAATGTCTCTTGACTGCTGCCACAGTCTTCTGATATCCAGGGTGTCCAGCATAAGTCACGTTATGCATAGAATCACAAGTTTCAAACCTTGTACATTGTGTATATACACTATGTTTTTGTACAGAAGTATTCCATCAGCTTCCAAGGTGTAATATTCCTCTTTCTGTGGTCTCTCACTTATTTGTAGCTTTGCTACCAAGTCTCTGTACTGCAAATCTACATTTGCAGCTTCCAAAATTCTATCCTTAATATCAGTCCTGTACATGCTAATGGCTGAAGCATGTAAGTTGTGCACCTTTCTGCTGAGTACATCGTCCACCTTGTTTTCCTTTCCTTTGATATGCTTGATATCAAAGTCGTATTCACACAGAAATTCCAGCCACCTGCTTTTTCTAGCATTTAAGGTTGGCTGATCAAACAAACATTTTAGACCGTTATGGTTTGTCCTTAGTTCAAACCTCCTTCCCATGAGGTAATGTCTCCATTTCCTCAGAGTGTGAATGATTTCTGCCAACTCCAAATCGTGAATGGCATAATTCTTTTCGTGATCTTTCAGCCTCTTGGACTCATAACAAATTACAAATCCATTCTGACTGAGAACTCCTCCCAACCCTTCTTTACACGCATCTGTGCACACCACGAAATCCACATTTGGATCTACAATCCTCAAGATTGGAGCACTAGTTAACACTTGCTTCAATCGCTGGAAACGTTTCTCACACTCTTCAGTCCAGTGAAACGTTTTCTCCTTCCTTTGCAAGGAAGTGATAGGGTGAGCTATCTTTGAGAACCCTGCAATAAACCTTCTGTAATAACCCGCTAGACCCATAAACGATCTAACTTCCACCACATTCCTTGGCGTTGACCATTCTCTGATGGACTCAACCTTCTCAGGATCCACGGTGATCACTTCTTCTGAAATAATGTGCCCCAAGTAATGGATATGCCTTTGATAAAACGAGCATTTTCTCAACTTGGCATACAACTGGTGTTCTCTCAACACTTGTAGCACCATCCTCATGTGTTGTTCACACTCTTCCTCTGACTTGGAATACACCAAAATGTCATCCAGGAAGACTATGACAAACTTTTCTAGATAGTCCCTGAATACACCATTCATCAAGCACATAAAAACAACAGGTGTGTGCGACAGCCCAAATGGTACCACTGTGAACTCGTAATGACCATACCTTGTTCTAAAGGTGGTCTTGCCAATGTATTCATATTTTATTCTGACCTGGTGATATCCTGATCTGAGATCTATCTTCAAAAATATTTTCTCACCTT
Source organism: Picea engelmannii (assembly GCA_009831015.1). Taxonomy (NCBI): domain Eukaryota; kingdom Viridiplantae; phylum Streptophyta; class Pinopsida; order Pinales; family Pinaceae; genus Picea; species Picea engelmannii. The sequence continues at coordinate 335,014 of ML786198.1, read as the reverse complement.
TCAACTGATCAAAAAGATTGTCGATCCTCGGCAGAGGATACTTGTTCTTGACAGTTACTTTATTCAACTGTCTGAAATCAATGCACAGCCTCAATGTTCTATCCTTCTTCTTTACGAACAAGACCGGGGCACCTCAAGGTGACACGCTTGGGTGAATGTACCCCTTCTTTAGAAGCTCTTCAAGCTGCAATTATAACTCCTTCAGCTCTGGCGTGCTAATTCTATAAGGAGCTTTTGAGACTGGAGCTGCTCCAGGCATCAAGTTTATAGAGAAATTGATATCTCTCTTCGGAGGTAGTCTGGGTACCTCTTGAAATATGTCTTCAAACTCTGTTAGTACCGCATGGTCTCCAATATTTGGATGCTTCCTCCACACGGGCTACAAACAATTGAGAGCCTTTCCTATAGCACTTTTTCAACTGCATTGTTGAGATTTCTCTAACAACCACAGCTCTGCGAATTCCTTGGACTGTTTTTCGATTCCCCTCCTCATCCAAACATGTAAATTCCATGTTACGATAGTCCAGGAGGGCATGGTGCTGGTCCAACCAGTCCATCCCAATTAAACAATCATAAGAGCCTAAAGGAAGAATATTCAATTCAGCCTTTGTGCTCAATCCCTTCATGTCCACAGGACAGGACTTAACCAACTCAGTAACTTTCCTCTTGGTTCCTGTATCCAACTGCACTAACCAAGACTTTTCATGTTTGTTTCTTTATAAATGAAAAATTTCCACCACTCTAGAGTCTACATAACTATGGCTAGCCGTTGAATCAATTAAAATATTAAATGGTTGGTTGTTAATCATACCTTCCACTTCAATCATGTGCGACTGAAATTCAGCTTGCTTGTTGTCCAGGGCCGCATAGATCCTTGGCATTCTACTGCCCATGTCCTCCACTGTTTCAACTTGTTGAACATTATGGACAGCTCTTGCTTTGCCATTTTTATGGGGATAATCTTTGTACTTGTGGTTCTCTTTACAGCCCCAACACTGAATGGGTGTCTGTCTTAGCCTTTGTTCTCCCACTTCATCCATTCTCAGCTCTCTAAATAATGGATGTCCTTGAGAACTATTTATGAAAAAGGAATGTTTGTTTCCCTTCTGCCTCTGTTCCTTCTTGAATTTTTTCTGGTCATCCCAAGCCTTCCGAAAGGTAGAATTTTCTCTTTGTTGTTCATATAAGCATTTCGCTCTTCTTATTGTTTCTTCCATAGTCTTAGGATCATCATACTGAATCTTTTCACCAATGGAAGGTGGCAATCCACTCAGATACCTCTGAATCTTGACAGCCTCATCTTTGATGAATGGAACATACTTCAGTAATTCCAAAAACTTTCGTTCATACTCATCAATGGTCATGTTGCCCAGCTTGAGTTCGAAGAACTCCTTCATCTTTCTATCATAGTATCTTTTAGTTAGGTATTTCCTCTCGAAATACCTCTTGCATTCCTTCCAAGTAATATCGTTCTCTCTAATGTGTTGCACTTGCACAAACTGATCCCACCACATGGATGCTTTTCCTTTTAGTTGATACATCACAATTCTTCCTTCTGCATGAGAGGAATAATTCTGCAGTTGGAAATATTTCCTCATGCCAAGCAACCATGGTTCGGTATATTCCTCCTTCTTATGTTCTCCATCAAACGTAGGAGGCTTAATCCTATTCATCTCCCCTTTCAATTCATCCACCCCAGATCTCCTATGCTTTCTAGTAGGAGATGGGCTTGAACTATTGTGTGCTTCCCTACTGGAATGCTTTGGGGAGCGACGACGATGTTCACTGACACTCCTTGATCTTATTTTTCTCTCAGGGGTCCTGCGACTCCCTGTTTTGCTTGTGTCACTCTCCTTTTCCAATTTCCTTTCTATTCTTTCCAGGTTCTTCAACATATTTAAGTTGAATTCCCCCTGCCTATCCCTCACTTTCATGATCGTTTAGCTATCAGCTCAGCAAGCCTGGGCATCTCTCTGCAATCCCTCAATGATTTTCATTATATGTCCTTCCTTATCCAATTCTCTTCTATGCCCATTGGAGTTTGATCCTTCGATTCCCAAATTGACATCCCTTCCTTCTCTTTCGTTCTCTAAATTGGAGGTAATCCGCACTTCTTTCATTTCTATACTCAGCGTCGATTCTTGGCTGTCTTGACACTCATTGAAATCTACACATACAACGTGCAATCAACCGAAGTTTGTCAGGCCTTAAACTCTTAATAAAACTTCAACATTCATAAACCAACGTGAATAAGAAAAATGTTTCCAATCCACTAAGTTTTCTGAGCTCTATTTGGCTCTACAATTTTCGGGAGTTCAGGACTTCGGGTTTCGGGGTTTTTGTCCACAAGGCTCTCATACTTGCTTTCGGGACTTCGGGTTTTGGGGTTTCAGTCCATGAGGATTCAACAGTTAAATCCTTGATGGTTCTTTTGTCTTCGAAAATTTTGGGACTTCAGGTTTCGGGGTTTCGGTCCACGAGGATCCAACAGTTAAATCCTCGACAGTTCTTTTGTCTTCAAAAATTTCAGGACTTCGAGACGTCGGGTTTCGGGTCTTCAGTACTTGGGAGTTCATGATGCAGTGACTCCCAACCTCTTGTCACTCCAATCCCTGAATTTCAAAATTTTGATTTCCTTTACCCTCCGGGTCCACAAAGCACGATTGTCTCCCACATCCACAGTGGCAAGTGGCACACTCAGGAGGGTCCACGTCACCTATGGTGACTTCATCAGGTCCCACCACTCTCGCTTTTCTTCTCGACCCGTTGGCACGTGGTACACATCCATGTGCCCACGTCCCTTCCAAGTGAAATCCAATGGTTAGACCTCTCTCAGATCTATGGCACAGATCCTTTCATCGTTTTCTAGATTTCAGGGTTTCAGGTTTTCAGTAATCGGGAGTTCACGACGTAGCGACTCCAAGTCTCTAGTAATTTCAATCCCCAAATTTTGAAATCACCCAACAGTTCAAGTTCCTCTCCTATGATCTACAATGTAGATCATTTCAGGATTTCGGGTCGGTTCTTCTGTCTTCGAATATTTCGGGACTTTGGGTTTTCGGGTTTTCGGTAACCGGGATTCTGCGACTGGCGAAAATGAGGGGTCTTTCCCTTTGGTTTCCCGAGTGATGAAATGTCTACCGGTAGCCACGTGTCCCTTCGATAGACGGTCCTCATGATTTTGGGATTTCGTGTACCGCGATTTCCACACTCCTGCGTAACTCCAAAGGGTTTTAAGCCTTGTGCACATTCCCCAGATCTGACGGTCATGAGGGTTCTTCTTTCCTCCTGAACAGATTCTATGGCTCTAACACTTCTGGTGTGGAGTTCTCTCTCCCTGTGGCCATATACCACACCGGCTGCGATTTTTATAATACCGCTACACCTCTTGAGCTTTGTAATACTGTCAAGTAGCCCATTGACACTCAGAAAACATTTTAAGGTCTGAAATTAGTCCTCCAGACACAATTTATTCTCAAAACTTCATTCCAAAGACCAATGATCTGGCCCATCTAGGCTCAACGTTGAAACTGGGCTCTGATACCATTCTGTAACACTCCCCCGACCGTCATCCAACCTACTGGTCGGGAAGACGCTACTATGCGGAACAACAATCTCAGACTTATTTATATATATAACATGAATTTAAATAAAATGAAACACATTTAACTCAGAGTAGGCACAAGATTACTACTAATATGAAAATTTAATGGGCTTAACAGTAATTTATGATTACAGTGGAATACATGATAATTATAAGCAACACAGGCATGCAAAACATAATTAAATCATAAGCTGATACTTATCTTTGAAACTGTGGTAATTCCACCAACCACGTGCAGGCCTTCCATGAACCTCCCAACCTTAGACCATGCTGCTCATCACTCTCAACAGTAGGTCACCCCCGAGCTGGGACTAAGCTCCACCCAAGGCAAGGAATCCTAGGCTAGGCTGAGGTTATAGGGAAAATTGCATAGAATCAGTGGAAGGATTCTTCCCAAGATGCCTTCTTACGCCTACTACTCACAGACTCTCATTCCCCACATGCTTGTTCCACCTAGGAGTATACACCTTCACAAGCACATTCTATCAATGCTTCACCTCCCTCTCTAGGTCTCGAGAACAGGCTAGCTCAGGAAGTCTCAAAGCTCCATAGTTGGTGTTGGACTCTCTCTAGGATAAAACCACTTCCCAATAAACTCTCTCTCACCTGGAGAGAGATTCCCACAGGCCTGACAACCTATCGCTTCCAACAAAAATCACCTCCCTCACCTGTAGAGAGGTTACACACAGGATTAACATGAACTTACACTGTCCAGCAAGCCAGGTGCAATCCAGCACTGCGTGGCCACAACAGTGAACTGGGAAAACAGACACGGGCTTCCCAAACAGGTGACAGACACATACTTCAACCCAACCAGGCTCAACAATTACTGGATAGACTCACGATTATGGTTTCGAGACTGTGCAAGGTGTACAGAGATCCCACACACAGGCTTTACGGTTCTGAACAGAGGGTGTGATGGCTTTCCCTGAAACAAACACAGACCTTTCCCCCAATTTCAGAGTTGCGTGAGGGTATTCTTGTAGAGGTCAGACGAGATTCACGTTCAGACGGTCGACGGTGGAAAATGGAGGAGGAACCTACATAGAAGTCAACGAGAATGGAAGCAGAACCCCCAACATGGCTCATTTCCACAGTTTTAACTGCATGCGCTTGGGTTGACACTTGTCACCCATGAAGTTGCATGCGCTTCATATCATGCATTCCCTTTTTGCACATGTTCCCCTTCCAAGAACTTAGGATAAAACATACATTTCACATGTATTTTTGGAATAATATTAAAATATTATTCCCAACGACTTAAGCCCCTAGGCTCAACACTTAGCCCCTCTTCCCAACCATCCATCCCCCAATCCCTTACCCACTATGTGGAAGCTTAGTCCCCCCTCACTCATTCATCGTGGTTGGTCTGCACACAATGGTGTTTATATTTTTTTTTTATTAATGTTATGCATGATTACATTTACAAAAGAAGGCTCCCGGCCCTCAACACTTAGGATCTCTAGCCTAATAATCACATAAGCCCACCAGCTTATATAAACTTGGCTCACCAGCCTATAAAACATAATTACAATTCATAATGCAAGCTTTACAACAGGGCTCGGCCTTGGGGACATTACATCTGTTCCTGTTGTTGATACTGAGAGGGGGGTGAATCAGTATCAAGTACAATTCAAAACCTTTTTCAACTTATACTTAAACCATTCAATTATATCCAATGAGAAATGAACAATAGTATAAGAGTTACACCAATACACCACAATACACCATGCA
>ML786198.1:288240-325911 GCA_009831015.1 Picea engelmannii | reverse complement strand
GAAACAACATGATGTATACTATCCATCCATGTGTGTTGTATCTTCATGTTCATTTTCCTTCATGTCCAAATAACTTCATCAATCTTGTGGTCCAAAACCCATGACTAGGGTTGACATCAATGACAACAACCAATCTTCCAACACCTGTTGTTCCAATTGTCAAGGGTACAGTAGAAACTACTCAGCTAGACTAGAGTGCTTGCTGCACTTCTTGAATTTCACCCTTGATTCGACTGAATACCTCATTTTGCTTTGCTTCTTTCTTTTCTGCGATCTCTAGTGAAGCATCATTCAGCGCAGCGATTAAGAAGTCGAATTCATCCAGTGTGAGGGTAGTCTTAAACGTAGTTCGGGTGGCCTTAGTTTTCTTTCGAGATGAGGGATTTCATGGGGTAATCTTCCTTTTCTTAGTGGGATCCTCCTCCTCTCTAGGTGGAGTAACCTTGCCTTTGTTTTGCTCAACTTCTGTGCCACCTAGTTCTTCACCATCACCTCCTTGCGTAGGTGAGATCGAAGTAGTCTTCGTGGATTTTCTATGGACATACTGAACTTCATCATCCTTCTTAGTCTTTCTTGGTCCAGATGTATTCGGCATAGCTTCAGGGCTTTCCACGTCGAAAATTTATGCGGGGTCCGCGGCAACAAGGAGGTCCGCCGACCATTCCTTGGTAATCGGCTCCAAGTCTTCATCTGTCAACTTGTAGTATGACTGGAGAGGTTGTTTATGCTCATCAGTGCATGTTGTGATATAGGTGAAGTGGTAGTCCACGCTGAATTTTATCAAAGGTCTAAACCTATGAACTTTGTTTGGGGTGAGGCATAGTGTAAACTGGATTGCATTCTTCAATTAGTTGTAATAGGCATGGAAGATGGAATTGGACTGCCACTGCTTGTTCATCTCGCTGGATTACCAAAGTGTACATAACTTCGCGGCCAGTGGTTCAAAGGGTTCGATCTCCGAAAAAGTGGCACCTTATGGTACCTCCCATGCGATGAAAGCGATTAGTATGTGCAACCAACTAAAGTGGAACTCATACCCCTGATCTTGCGCTTCTCTGCAATCAAGCTCTAGTTGGTTTACAAGGTACTGCGCCCAGTTCATTTGTAGTCCCTTGGCGCGCTTCCCTATGAGGTTGACTACGAATCTAGTCAATTGAGTTGGTTTGTTCTTGCGAACTGGCTTGCCCATGATCAACAAATAGGCAAGGCTCATTGCGCCACTCTAGAAACAGGATACCTTGTAGCCTTGCATGCCTTTCTCAACATCTCCATAAGTTTCTTTTATCCTCTACGCTAGTGCTTGGTCTGAGGTCTTTCCAAGGTAAAACTCCTGTGGGTTAGGGCCTTGCATACTAAGGCTTATGATCCATTTGATCAAGGTTGGATCCACAGTGATGCGACAGTCCAACCATAAGTATCCTCCATGGTAGCAGGACGCAGCAACTTAACGCATGCATTGACTTCTTGGTGTCTGCCAAAGTGCGAGATCTTCATTACATTAAGCAATGTGGACTGCGTGAGGTTCTGGGTCCATGACTACGGGACAATCTTATAATTCTTGCCTTTGGTCCTAGTTAAGTACTTATGCGGGGCTAACATGCTGTAAACTTTTCAATCTCCAAGATTAAAATCACTAAACTTTAGTGCCACAAGCTTATCCTGGTCAACACGAACTACGCGCACCCCTTTTGGAAGGTAGGTAGTGATCAAAGTGTACTTGAAGTCGTGAGGTACACTGTCACGATTGATGGCACCACTTAGAGGTGGTAAGTAAGTAGGTAGAATGCGTGGGATAAGCTTGGCATTTGCGATGTCATCCCTGTGCATGGTCCGTTTCTCATCGGTCAGCCGAGATGGACCGGCCCAAGCAATGGAAGGGGAGGCCTGGGGTCCTCTCGTTGACGATGCTTGGACTCCTGTAGATATTCCTCACTCTGATATGACTCTCTCAATCATTAAGTCATTCAAAACTTCTTCAACTACTTTCTCAGCAGCGTTGAGCTCGTCTGACATACAAGCCTGCGTCAACTATCTCGGGTGTGACAAGAATTTAGAGACTACGATGAATAGTATGGGAACAAGGCAATGATCACAGGATGAATTAATCTCAGGTTTTGGTCTCAAATTCTCACTTAGAAAAAAGTATTCTCGGTGCGTGGCGCTACGAGCTAAATAGGAAATTCATCAACGGTCTGGTTGCAACGGGTCTGAAGCTTTTGTGAACATTGATCCATCTATTATGGTGCGGTCCAACGGTCTGGTGGTGATCGTTTAATTATTTTTTGTCCATTCGGGGTGGAATTCGAACGGGTATATCAGTCCAACGGTTGTATTACTTCGCCTCGGTGAAGTGGCACATGTCGATGTTTTGATATCTCGGCGAAGCTCAATTCTTTTGATTTTTCATTCTATGAAGTTTCCTCCAGAACCTTCTGTAACTTTTCTATATTGGCTCTCTTCTTACTTAGCTTCCTAGCCTTCTTCCCAGTGAGCTTTGTCTCGGTCATCCTTTTTCCATTCTAAGTCTTATCTTCTCTCGACATAGTCACTTCGCGCGACTGAGGTTCTTTCTTCATATCCAACGATAATACTCCTTCCTCATATGGATTATGTATTTTGATCTTCTATGGTTCCTCTAACACTCTTATATATTCGACATCCAGGTCCCTGGTGTTCAACAACTGAGATCTGTTCTCTTGTTTCTCCATCAAGTAGGCGATCCTTCTTGTCATAAATTCCATGAGTTCTTGCTTCTTCTGTTCTAGGGCTTACTTTTCTTCTTTTCTCTGGATCTGGTCTTTTTCAATCTAGATCTTGCCTAATAAAGATGGAAATGGGGCATGGTCCTCAATAAATCTAATGACTTTCAACTCTTCCTCTGTCGAAGCCCCATGGGTACTCATAGCTATCTGGGTAATTCTGCCACATAGGGTTACCATTTTTCCTTTAAACAACCCTATTCTTCCTAGATAAGGAACCATAGAAGGCCTTCCTAGGGTTTCCCAAATACTTTCTATCATAATGTTCATCTGTGTTCCCTCATTTAGAGCACAATCGATGTCGAAGTCTCTTATTCTTACTACGGTTTTCTCCTTTTCTTGGAAGATCTCTGACAAACTAGCATATTTATGTTCATTCAGGTTTTCTTTCATCTGTATTAATACTTTCTATGATTCGTGCTGGGGTTCTTCTATAATCTTAGTCTCTTGGTCTCCTTCAGGGTTTGCTTGCTCCATATTCAGCTTTTCAAGTCTAGCAATCATTCTAGGGAAATCCAATACTTCATGGTCCATAGCCTTACAACAGAGGCAACTAGGTTTTCTCCCAGGGCATTCCTTAGCAAGATGTCTTGGTCTTCTACAACTGTAACAAAAATTTCATCCTCTTTTTCTCTTTAATGATCCCCAACTCTTCTTGTACTGTGCACTAGGATCATGATGGCTAGCCTGCAAAAATTTCTTTCTAGGATCCTGCATATATTTGTTAGTCCAAAAATTCTTTCTATGCATAGGTATAATATATCTATCATTATACTTATCAGATCTATTCATATCAAAATTTCTTTCATCTATTAATGCCCTAGTTTTTAAGCTAGGATAGAATCTATCAAACATACCTAGATCCAAGCTCTAGAAACAAAACAAAAATTCACTTATATCACTTCTACAAAGCACAAAGCTTCCAGATCTAATAACTTTTGACTATTCTTACCTTTATTAGAGCATGGAGCTTACAAATCTTACCTCTTTTCTGCAGATCTGACCTCTTTCTTTCAGAAATTTCCACTTTTACTTTTCTTAGAGAACAAAGAATTCAGATATCGCTTCTTTTCTTCGGATTTGATCTTCCTTTCTTCAGATCTGACCTTCTTTCTGGTACAAAGCTTCACAGGTCGAGTAAAAATCTGCGCACTAGGGAAATAGATCTATGCATAAAGCTTCCTTTTGCGCAAAGTTTCTTCTTCCTCAGTTCCCAGCAATCATAGTTTCAAGTCCTAACAATGGAACCATTTGTTGGCACAGGGGCAGACCCAAGATTCAATGCTTCAACAATGCACCAAAAAAACCCTAACTACCGGCCCTTTCAGCAACACCTGCGAAGTAGATGAAGTCTCACCCGAGGTAGAGGCAGGGGTGGTTGCAAGACTCACATGTCTACAACCTTTGCTGGGACATAGATCTATGATTATAACACTTAGAAAACATTTTAGCATAGATCATTCATCTGTATTTAACCCTCATGGCACTCTGCATATGGCACAAGGCACCACAACATTCACTTATAACTAGGTTAAGTTAGCACTTAGCAACAAAAAAAATAGGTCTAGCACTCATCACTTTCATATATGTCAGATCTACACTCATACATCTAAGCATATCATAAAAAATAACATAGCATAATCATATCAGAGCACAACACACAGGTTTACCGTGGTTCACCCCCACCCTGGGGCTACATCCACAAAGTCTTCTTCTTCTTTATTAGCTTTGGTCAATCTGGTTACAACACAGAGCTCAAACTTGTACTCCACATAGGACAGGATATCTGCGCGCACCTCACCAGATCCTCCTTCCCAGAGTAGATCTGGCACAGACCCTTCTTACAATTCATGCACTCATCACTTACAACACTTGCACTCAGCTCTGCAAGTTGGTCACACAGTATACACAAAGCCTTTACTAGCACTTAGCTTATTTCCCTCTCTTACATTGCCTAGCTACTTATTTATACTTTACAAAATAGGCCTAAGCGTGGGTAAACCCATGGGCCAACATACCTTCCCCATTACATTAACCCAAAACTCTAAAAGGGCCCAAAAGTGGACCAAGATCCCGTGATCTCTGCTTCGCCTGGCACTCCATCTTTGACAAGCTGTCGAAGTCCAAAAACGGTCAAATATGACCAAGTGTTCCCCAAAACTTGGTCAAGGGCCAGCAAATGAAAAGATGAAGGGTACGAAGGATCAAAGGTAGAAAGGTTTTAAGCCACCCTTTTTCAAGAATATCACCCAAGAAAATTATCAAGGTCAATCAACCCAAGATGAACACAAGGCTGTAGATTCATTTGGGGAAATGCCAAGGCAACAACCTGTACAATGTTGGGGGTGTGAGAGAAATCATTTATATAGGCAATGCCCTCACGAAGGAGAAAGTATGAGGACTATCCACAACATCCAGGAGTTTGAAACAATTGAAGACATGGGAGGAAACATGCCAAAGATTTATGTAGCCTTGGACAATAATCAAGCAGAGTATCAATCTCCCATTATTGAAGTGGAAGGTAAGATTGATAACCCACCTATAGCAATTTTGATTGATTCTAGAGCTATCCATAGTTACATAAATTCTAATATTGTTGAAATATTTCAGTTGCAAATGAGTAAGCATAAGAAGTCTAGGTTAGTTCAATTAGCCATAGGATCTGAGAGAAAGATCAATGAGCTAGATAAATGATTTCGATAAATATGAATGGACTCGGTACAAATGTAGATGTAAACATCATACTATTGGGTTCATATGATTTTCTAATCGGCATGGACTGGTTGGAAATAGACCATGTTGTCCTAGACTATTATAACAAGAAAATCAAATGTCTTGATGAAGAAGGGAAGCAAGGAAAGGTTCAATGCATTCAAAGAGTAGTAGCTTTTAGAGAAATTTCAGCTATGCATTTGAAGAAGAGTTTCAGGAAGGGATGTCAATTTTTTCCATCCCATATGGAAGAGGTAGTCAAAGATAAAGTGGAAAGCATTGAATACGATCTAGTCTTGAGGGATTTTGAATATTATTTTAGTGAGATCCCAGGATTTCCACCAAATAGAGACATTAATTTCTCTAGTTATTTGGTCCCACAAGATGCCCTAGTGTCCGAGACGCCTTACAAAATGGGCACACCAGAATCGGAGTTGCAGATGTAGCTTGAAGAATTGTTAAAGAAGGGGTATAAATTCCCAAGTGTGTCACCTTTGGGAGCCCTAGTTATTTTTGTGAAGAAGAAATATGGAACCTTAAGGTTGTGTATTGATTTCAAACATTTGAATAAGGGCAGTATAAATAAAAAATACCCTTTTCCAAGAATTGATGATTTGTTTGATCAATTGACAGGTGCAAGAATATTTTTCAAGATTGACTTCAGGCTACCATCAAGTAATGATAACGCAAGAACACATCAGCAAGGCAACATTCATGAAAATATATGGGCATTATGAATCCATGGTAGTGTCATTTGAACTATCAAATTCCCCAGTTGTTTTTATGTGTATGATGAATGGAGTGTTCAAGGATTACCTAGAAAAGTTTTTAATTTTGTTCCTTGATGATATAATCATCTTGTGACATCCCCAAAAATAAAGTATTTTGAAATTTAAAAATTTGTTGGAAAATTATTTCATTTTTGGTAAATTTGAATTTGGAAAATTTTTTCCATTTATGGCAATTCCGAATTTTGAATTTGATAATTGTAATAAATTATTGTGACTGTTGGGCAGGGATCTGATTTGACCCAACTAACTATTTGACTATGACACTTGTATGAGAATAGGATATTTTATATTAATTGCAGGCGGACAAATGGAACAACCATGTTAAAATCAGCTGACCATTGTGGGGAACAGGTGGGAACTACCTCTGGGCTGATTGTTACAAGTGGAAAATCAGAGATTTGGCCATTGGCAGCCCCTGAAAATCAGGGATTTAGAAAGCTGTGAAAATTCCCAAGGGGGGAAGAAAGACCTAGGCAAAAAGGATTGTTTGGATATATAACATATGTGAGGAGGCTAGACGTTGCCTAGTATGCTGGGAAAAGGAGACTATTGGTTTTCTTGTTGTTATGAACACTATGGATTGAGTGTGAGGCAAGATGAATCTGCTGGAATAGAAAGACATTTCTAAGGAGGATTTTCCCAAGTTCGCCCTCATGGACTCATGGTCAGGCTAGGGGGTGAACTGTGCAAGCGATTTTGGCTACCCTATTCTATGGTTGGGAGGAATGTGGTTGTTCCCTTTGTCTTCCCACGAGTTGGTTTAGATATGTTACTCTAATCCTTCTTTGCCTAAATGATTTTATATCTAATGCCATGTACTTGTTAAATCTGAACTGAAATAATTTTCATTTTCTGTTTTAATGGTCGTATAGCTTATGTAAGGTACTTGTTGTATCTAAATTTAATTATTTCTATCTCTGTGGGATGGATTAGTTCCATATGTAGCGAAATTACTAAAGACTGTACGCACACAATAACCTGAGAAAAAACAGTTCGGTTATACGCATGTGTGAAGACAAACCTCTAACAGAATAGTTAGAAACTAATTCCAGAGTAACTCTTGATCACTGAATTTGAATTTGTTCGAATGTTAGAAATTAATTGAATGTCTTCTAAGGGCAATCGAATGGATTTATGTGACCAAAGTAAAAAAAAATATGTAATTAGTTTTCTGTTATAACATAGGTAATTCCTATACATCGCAATTTCTGGTGTAAGATATCTAGGCATGAACAGATTGAATCTATATATAAATATATATTTAGAATAAGTATATTTGTTGTAAATACAACTTCAGATTCATAAATGAAAATTGGACGCTATCTACCGCTTCGTGTAAATTCAAGCCACTCTGAGTCAATACAATTCCACCATAGATCTGTAACAAATATATTCCCAATTACTATGGGTAGGCATGATAATGAATTATAGAATCTAATGTCTACACAAAAGAAATGCGTCTATACAATTATATGTATGTATGTATTCATAAGAAGTTCCTCCTATACTAGGAATATGGTAAATATTCAACGGACATACAACTTTGACTATAATTTAAATAAATAAGAGTTGGAATACTGTAGTTAAAGCAACAACCATTATACTTCATCTAACTCAAAGTGAGCACAGTAGGCCAAAGATACCAGTAAAGCCATTGTTAAAGTATGGTAAACCTCTTTTCCTTTCTATAACAAGTTAGGCCAATGGTTTAGAACAGAGTCGAGTAGCATAAATAGTAAGTACCATGTTCAAGTTTTAAAGGACATAAATACTTTCCCATAGATTATCATTCCGAATAAATTCGACCAAGATTGTATTTCTAACCATTCAAGGAGAGAATCATATTACATAATGGCCAGAATATTTACTCAATTACAGACTCAATACTCATATAAGAAACTGGCGTAATTCCATTAATGGAAGAACAACCTCAAGGGTTTACTCCAACGAACGATACAATAGACTCAACTAGTTACAACAGAGTTGGTTAAATCATGATATCCTTAAATGATGATAGAACCTATAGAGTTAGTCGAGATGTGAGAGGGTTCGGAACCCGAATACCTTTTGTGCTAGAGGCAGTGATGGGTATCCGAGATTTTCATGGACAGAGACCCTACAAGTAATCAAATCCGTAAACATTAGTCTTTATTCAAAAGATAAGTATCCAAGAAAAGTAAATTTCCAAAAAACTATAAAAATTAAACCGATGATTCCCTTTCAGAAAGATACTTATCTTGTTGATACATGGGTTCGAATATTTTCCCCTTCCCCTGCTATTTGTTTAGACGTTTGGGCCAAGGGAGGAGGGTACAGTACCATCTCTGATGGGTCCTCATAACAACAAGGCCCATCATTAGTGACAATAACAAATTTGATAAATGAAACCCATAACTTGAAAATAGTACAAACCTTGCCACAATAGAAAGCAGACGTAATAATATAGACTCCTCACACAGTATATTGACATGATTAACGAGTTAAGTATAATTCAGTTATGAATTGAAATTATAACGAATAGAGATACAAAATCAATAGTAAAAGAAAATTCATCGCACTGTGGTGTTTAAAGAATGGAAATAAATCATCGTCGTCAAGATTTACATGGCATCATGACACATACGAAATGTTTATGCTACATCACTCCCAGTAAAATATTCAAGTTACCTCCGAAACAAGATATGAAAATGGTAATAGAAGGACCAACTGAAGGTCGGATAAAGCTACAGGATGATGACTCCATTCATTCAAGGGAAATAGATAAAAGAAATATAACAATCTTCCTACCAAACAGAAAGATCCCACATCGTTGACTATACACAGAGCCAACCTATCTCCATAAGATGTCTTTGAGGAAGAACGATAGCAGAAATAACAAAATAAGCCGATATATTTATACTACATCTTAGGTAGTTTTAGAGTGAGAGGCGTATGCTTCGATCAACCCTAACCCTGAAAGGCTCCATTGGCTACTACAGAGGGACCCCAAACACCTAACCAAAAGAGGTTAACAACAATATCGGGGAGGAATCATTTCCCAGGATTACGGGGCGATTTCCAAAAATTGATGAAGAGAAAGTGCCATAATGAAAGACACGACAGACAAAAAGGGAAAACACTATAGAAATTGACAGAATACCAGAACGTTTAACCTTTTCCGAAGTTCTTCATCTCCCTTTTTTTTATCTATCTTAGTATTGTGTTAAAGAACTTGCTAGAGCATAGGGTCGCATCGATAGTTACATCATGGAGTAACCTCCTTCACTTGCAGTCTTCGCCTCTAGAATGGGGCATGTCGAACCTCTTCGAGAAAACTCAGGAATGACCAAGCAATAAACCTAACTTAACCCTAATCGGTACCTTGTCACCTCGTAGTAAATGTAAGGGGTGCAGAGGACGGATTGCCATGTGACAATGGCAGTGTGTTTTGACACTTGGAGTATGAGCCAACAATTACATAGGGATTTGTGGGACGGCTTTTAGTGTTTTTACAGAGCCTTAACTTTTACAACAGTAATACTTCTAATCCACATAAAGGAGGTTGCGATGGGACACCATCATGACTCGAAGTGAACCCAATTTGTTCTTACCCCTCAGTGTAATTCTGAGACAGCAGACGGGAGTTAGCTGTCAACTTTTCGCTGGCCTTTGGATCCCGTACCTTCACTACAATCAATCGTCAATTCTAACCAAAACTTGGTAGTTAGGTTAGTTGTCTGGTGTAAGAGAAAACCCGACCCCGGGTCCTTCATGATGAAGGATTATTTAAGGCTTCCTCCCATAACTCCACAGGTGTACTTATGTGTGACTTAATGTCTTGTGACATTTAAAGTGAGTTGCAGCATGTATTATAAGATTTTCCATAGGTGTGCAGCCTATAGGTATACGAGTACAGATTAAAAGAAGAAAGGGGTTTGCCAAGTAGTTTGGGGAACCTTTCCTTATAACCTCCTAATCATGACACGAATAAGAAATCTTGTGGTAAATAGAGAAATTAAGAGTTTATAACAAAGACTTTGTAATAGAATTTTAAAACAAAGTTATTATAGAGAGTGATGATCAAATCAACATCAAGATGGCATAACTAGGACCCTTATTCTACCAAGAAAACTATGTAAACAAAAAAAAAAAGTGTGGTCAATATGGTGTTCATTACACATCTACTCTAAGTCACAAGAGGAACATGAGTAGAATTTAAGAATGGTGTTGCAAGTTTTAAGAGATCATAAATTATATGCTAAGCTAAGTAAGTGCATCTTTTATCAAAAGAAGATTCACTACTTGGGGAATATAATTTCAACAGAAGGGATGGAAGTTGATCCTGAAAAGATAGAGGCCATTAGATGATGGAAAGCTCCAAAGAATGTAACATAGGTCAGATTATTCATGGGTCTTGCCGGTTATTACCAAAGATTCATAAAAGGATTCTCAAAGATTGCAAGTCCAATCACTTATTTGCAAAACAAGGGAGTGAAATTTGAATGGAATTCCAATTGTGAAGAGAGTGTTCAACAATTGAAAAACAACTTGACAAGTGTGCCAATATTGAAGATTGAAGATCCGGATGAATATTTTGTTGTGTGCATTGATGCATGCGAGGAAGGGCTCATTGGAGTCCTTAGTCAAAGAGATCATGTGGTATGCTACGAGTCCTGAAAATTAAAGGAGCATGAGAAGAATTATGCAACATATGACTTGGAGTTAGAAGCAATTGTGCATGCATTAAATATGTGGATACATTACATCATGGGTAATAAATTTGAGCGAAGAACAAACCATTTTGTTCTGAAGCATTTGTTTGTCCAGCCAACACTATATACTAGAAAAATTAGATGGCTTAAATTTCTTAGTGAATATGATTTTGAAATTAAGCATATAAAGGGTGAAGAAAATCAAGTAGATGATGCACTTAGTAGGAGAGCTCATGAGAAGCATATTACATCCATCAGCATGTACAGGATGGATCTGAAAGATAAAATCATTGCAACAACAAATTTAGAACATCATTATCTAAAAATAAAAGAGATATTATAGCAAGGTAATTTTAAAAAGAAATTTAATTCTTATGAGCTGAAAGAAGATAGAGTTCTCGCATACAAAGGAAAAGTATATGTGTTGAATTCCAGTGAGATGAAAAATGTAGTTCTGAAGGAAATGCATAATGTGCCATATGTCAGGAACCCAATGCTAGAATATTGATTGTCATTGATGTCAACCCTAGAAGAAGTCTAGAAGCCTCTAGAAGTGATGGGTGTATTTGAAGAAATCTACAAGAATCCATGGAAATATGGTTAAGTGGTTAAGAAGTCCTAGAGGTGTGGTCATGAAGCTTGAATTTGATTGAAGAGATAGAGTATGAAGGGCATTGCAAATGCATGCAAAACATCCATTGATTGACAGCCCTCGTCAATCCATCTCCAACGGTAGGTGGAAAACCACATGGTTCCTCACGGTTGAAGAGTGATTCCCTATTAAATATAATTCCCCGAAGTATGGTCAAGAATCCCTAGATATAAGGTAGAGAATTTATAATCTGGCCCTAAACTCAAGTAAAGGAGAAAAAGTTGTTGCAAACAAGAAGTTACAAGTCCTCCCTAAAGTCAAGTAAAGGAGGTACTTGGAAAAATATAAATACACATTAAGAACCTTTAATTTTCATCATTAAATCTTGTGATCTCTTAGGACAAGCTTGGAAATGAATTTAAGAGGGAATATGAAGTGAAGAAGGGAGAAATTCTAAGGGAAGATGAAATCTTGTGATGATGTGTTCTAAGGTATGTTCTTTAAACATCATCTTTCCATTTTCACTATAACATTTTTTTCTAGAATGATTCATATAGTGAATCATTGAGGCCATTGAGAAGACATATCAAGGAACCAGTGGTATGAATTTCAGCTTCTAGGTCATTGTACTTTTGGAGATGCACTCTGTGGAATTGACAAGTCTCATAACTAGTCTCAAACAAGTGTTCCGGGTAAAACAGTCATAACTTCTTCATAGAAGATCCAAATTTTGTGAGACCAATTTCATTGGAAAGAGTATAGTTCATAGTATTTTTTCTATGATTTTTAGAATCATATATCAAATATTGTGTGTGTTGCATGTTGAACAAGTTCTCTCTCTAGAATAGGCCAAAATTCAGGAAGGTCTGTCATTTTCACTATATCTCTTTTTCGGTGATGAATAAAGAAGTGAAACTTGAAGTAATTTCAGAGAAGATGTCAAAGACGATTGAGTACAATTTTCATATCTTGATCATGTATGAATTTATAATTGTTGGAAGCTAGGGTTTGTGAATAATCCATAAACTAGTCCCAAACTGGTGTTCGAGATAAATTTGAGAAGTGATGTTGGAGTTCATATGTGGACCCATGTGAACCTAGGATATTTATGTGGACCCAGTTTATAAGTAGACCCATGTTGATGATTTTGATGATGTATTAGTTATGGTGGATCTAGCTTTGATGATGATGATGTATCAGTATCAGTGACAGTAACAGTGACTGGTTGAGTCTCCACTTATATTGGAGGGAGGAAGGAAGGAGGAAGGAAAGGGCATTGGAGCCTCCTTCTAGTTGGAGATGGAGAATACATGGATTTGTAGCTTTCTTCATGTTATATATTGTAAATTAGGGGGTTGGAGCCTCCTTCCAATTGGAGCTAGAAAATATAGGGAGTTGTAGATTCCTTTAGCTTGGAGCCTATAAATCAGGGGGTCGGTGCCTCCTTCTAGTTGGTGCTAGAGAATTTTGGAAGTTGGTGCTTCCTATGAATGTAATATTCTAATATATATATAAGAAAGAATTATGTGGTTTTCTCCCTGTTGGCAGCCAATTCAATTTTTTCAATTGCCCTATAAGCTACCTACACCTTTGTCTTCTGAACTTCAAATTATCATTGCATTTTGCAAATAAACGATATTTTCATTCTTTGCGACATTTGCAAATTGGTCTCCATTTAGTTTTCACGACTGTAAGCGTGAAAACTCCTCTATCGTCACTCGAACTGTCATGATCTTTTATTGATATTTTGAATGGCACTTACCTCTGGATTATCATTGTGTGGTTAAATGAATTTTCAAACTATGCCTATTTGGACATTTTTGGTTGCATAACACTTAAACTGGTAAGGCATTGAGCATATAGATTTATATCATTTGGGACTTGCCTAGTCATCCGATTGCATAGAGGTCATGGTTTATTTTGTTTTTACATGATGTGATCCTTATTATTATAAACTCTTGGCTTGTCAAATGTTATGAAATCGATTGTCACATTGTTTTATAAACGTTTGATTACACACTTATACGATGGCACATATTTAACCTTTGAGTTTGATTTCACTTTGAACATTCATCCTTTGAAATATTACATTGGCGCATTGGTATGCTATCCACCGTTTGATTTTTGGGTTGGCCGATTAATATGGTTTGAACTATGTTATGATTGATTGAACAGAGGTTGTACTTTGTCATTACTTCTTTGCATGGCGGTGAATAATCCCACCACCCTCGCACGCGCACATTAATGTTTCCCCTTTCATCGTTCATAGCTGTTAACCCAAGCGACTTTGCTCCTGTGTGTTGTTGTTTTCAACTGAACCCTTACCATGCACCTTTACCATGGCTCCAGTCGTGAGGGCTGAACCGAATGGTAGCTAGGCTCTGTTGATGTTCGACAGTGCCCGTGATGACCTTGAGGAATTTGGGTGGCTCCCGTTCATACATAAATTTGATGGTTTTAACCTCGGCATTGCTAGGCAATTTGCATTGACCTTTGATGGCTGTCGGGACAAGGTCGGGGATGTTCAATTGCAAATTGATGAGCAATTTCTCAGTTTAGCTACGGGTTTACCTATCACTGGGCAGAGATGGTCTAAAAACTCCAAGGTAGAAGGTAGGGTCGGTATGGTTTTGTTTTCTTACACCACCTTCGTCTAATTATGGTTTTTATGGGTTTCGAGCTTAACATGCCATACTATCTGCATAGAAGCCTGTTCAAAATGTCTAAAAAATATAAAAGGAACCAGGATGATAGCAGCCTCTTTCACTATGGTCTGGTTAAAATGATTGTTTTTTATCATTTGGGGTTACACCGAGACTGTTGGGATAATTTTCTTGCGCGCAATAATTTCGTGGATTCAAATCCACCATAGGTTGATAAACCTGTGGTGACCGAGGATAAGTCTGTACCCCCGGTATCCTATAGTATCCTTTTACCTAAACCCTTACCCGACTCACCTATCGACCTACCCCACTCTGTAACCGAGGATGTCGAATCTGTTAAGCCTGTGGGAAAGAAGCCTAAAGCCAAGCCTAATACAAATGCCAAAGACAAGAAGAATGCGTGGTTAATCTCTTGAATGGCGAGGAATAAACCAGAACCCCCTGTTAATACTGACCCTATTGTGCTTAGTGAAGACTCTGATTCAGAGGTCGAACGTTTTTTGGCAAGTGAGTTTCCCTATTCCGAAGTTATGTGTGACAAACCCTCATACAATTTCGTGTCCAACCTACCACCTTGCTTACAAAACGACCCAGATTACCCTGGCATTAAGCTGTCATGTGAAAACCCCAGTCATCCATCTAAACCCTCTCCTACTCTGTCGAAGTCTACTGTGCCATCCTGTGATCAGTGTGGCTCATGGTTAGAGAGATACTACCTCGATGTGCCTATGCTACAGTCCAGAATTCAATCTTTGGAGGACCAAGTTACACAGCTTACCCGTCAAAAGACTGACCTGCAAGCCACTGACAATAAACAGAGGACAACAGGTTCTATTTTATTTAAGAATGTGGAGTCAGCTACAGTGGTCGTGAATTCAAAATTGGCATAGCTTGAGCAGCCTCACTGGTATGTCTATCACATGTTTATATAACAAACTCATAGCTCTGTTTACAGTTTGGATTTGCTCTGTCATACTATATGCATTGTGTACATAGTTATGTTTTGATTAATTAATTTCGTTTCCCAGTTTAGCTTTGATTGGATTGTCTTCGATTCGATTGATCGTGGTATGGATTTGATTGTTTTGATTTGGCTTAAATTGGATACTCTGTTTCTAATTGAAATCGTTTCTATCCTTTCAAAACGCAAGATGTTTCTGGTGTTCCAATTTTGAACACAATCCATGTTTCGATTCGAATTGGTCATATTATAGATGATATGGCTGGCAATAATGGTCAACTGTTTCGGTTTTATTTACATATGACTTTCGACCAGCTCGGATACAGTTTGGATTTTTATTAATATGGTTTTACTTTATATCTACCCAAATCATGAATTGATATGAATCGTAACAGTTGTGCCCAACCGATTGATTTGCATTGTTTTAGTCGACTGTGTTATCAGTTCGATTTGAATTAAACATGCTGTATAAATTTGATTTGAGGAACGAAAGTAACAATATCCAGATGCACGATTCGTTTCTATAATTAAACTCAGTCGTGATTTGATTATTTGCCCAGCTGATAATGATAACTTCTGTTGATTCTATTAATATTGCGATCATGATCTTGCCCGTCGCCTGTGCAAGGGTCAATCACAAATTTGATTGGGTCGATGATGTTGGAGTCCGATTTCGTTACACATAATCGTAACGATTTTTTTCATCTATGCATTCGATTGAATGATATGAATTCTTTTTATATCATTATAGCTGTGTTGGATTAGGTTGTATCACAGACGATATCACTCATTGTCGATTTCATTCGAATTGCAATGGTCTTGTTACTATTGACCCGATTTTATGGTAAAATGAAACAGAGTATTCACACCCCTGTTTCGATTAAATCACTTTTGATTATGTTTTATATTGAATGATAAAATCATTTGAATCATTAGTGATTCATTTTAATGTTTACTGAAACAAAATTGGATTGAATTATTTTAAAAGGATTTGATTTGATTTTTATCTAATCCTGTATGCTATTTTAGACTAGCTACAGAATCAGAAGATTCTGTAGCTAAGTCTGTAGAGTCAAATTTTTATTGTTCTTCTAATGAAATATCTTTCTAACTTGATATGTTTGGTCTATTGCAGATGAATTCAAAATTACAGTGGATTTGATGAGCAGTTAGGGGATATTTCAAAGATTTCACTTGCATTTTAGTTGC
Organism: Picea engelmannii; assembly: GCA_009831015.1. Classification (NCBI taxonomy): domain Eukaryota; kingdom Viridiplantae; phylum Streptophyta; class Pinopsida; order Pinales; family Pinaceae; genus Picea; species Picea engelmannii. Next base: position 309,533 of record ML786198.1, on the reverse strand, counting down.
TTAGTTTAGTTGATTTTGGGATATTTCCCAGATTATGTAAAATTGTTTGATATTATCCACAGGGAGGTTTTACCCTGTGGACAGACTTATAAAAACCTATCATTTTTGTAATAATATTCATCCTCATTCATGGGAGAACAAGGATATGGAGTTTTAATACAGACTGAAGCAGAATTTGGTGTTTTGTCACAGCTTTAGCTTCTCATTATATCAATATTTTGTTTCATGTTGTGTATATCAATTTGTATCTGGTTAATGACTACTTTAGCTATCTTAATCATGTGCAAATGATATGATTTAATCATTGTAATCCATATCTGGTTTCTTCTAGTGTTTAAAAAACATAGCAATTGTTTAATTCAGTTTGTGAATGACAGGTTTCCCTTCTTCATAAGTTGGATTATATAATATAAATTTTTGCATAACAGGTTTCCCTTATTGCAGAGATTTGTAAATCATATAATTGCTATGATTTTTTATGTCTTGTTTGTCCAGTAAATAACTTAAAGAGCAGCGCAGCCGATCGTTTACGAGAAGATTTTGGACTAACCGGTGCGAGTTTACTTCCTCCGACTAGCTTCAGAGTCATTACACACGGGACAAATTAGGAGCGTTTTCAGGTGAGTTAGACACTTCTCTGTTTACTGTTTTTATTAGCACTTTAGTTCAGATATAAGTTTAGTTAGATTTATATTAGATTGTTTAATTTCAGTAAATATATTAGATCGTTTAATTTCATTAATTTTTATTTCTTATTCATAAAATTATAAAAATCAAAAAATATCTCTGGCTATCTTAGGACAGAAAGCACACGAGTTTTGCAGGTTTTAATTAAATCTGTAGATTGTTTGTATTGTATATTTGTGAATAAGTTATAATATAACTGGTAGTTAGACGGTTAATTGTTAGAGTTAATGTAATATTAATTAGTAGAATAGTTAGTGTAATTTGTATTTAGTTTAGTTTATATAGTAATTTGTTTCATTAGTTAGTTTAGCTTCTTTTAGTTAGTTTAGTTTCTTTTATTTAGTTAGTTTTAGTTAGTTTTATTTGTTTTAGTTAGATTAGTTAGTTTAGTTTAGATTTCTCCTTGGTTTCCCTAGGACCTTAGAGCGGCCAACGTAGCCGTTAAACCTGTCAACAAATGGCACTAGAAGGAGGGCCTAAACTTAATAAATGGCGCTAGAAGGAGGGCCTGAACTTAATTAATGGCACGAGGTGGTCGCAAGACTCCTCCCCCCCCTAATCGCTCACCTATAGTGACTAGAATCCGTTCACTAGATAATATCCCCCCTCAAACAGCAACTACTTCAACCGAAGATCCACAGATCACAGTTGAGCCAGCAACCCCTAATCCTACAGGTGGTGACTTGGAAGAGATTGTCCGCCGATCTCTTATTAAAACACATAGTGCCTTAGCTAGTTTGAGGCAACCAAACCGTCCATGGGGTCGACCTTTAGACTTCTCTGATATCAGAGAACAATTGGGTGACACTAACCTCACTGTGAATCCTATAGATCCAATCAAAAATCCTGCTGCAGGAGGATCTGGGATACCTCCTTCACGACCTCCCTCATCTCCTTCCTCTTCTGGAGGAGATTCCTCTTCCGACGAAGGCAATTCACCTTCTCGTCCTTCCACACCCACTACCCCAATGGCAAATCAGAACAACCCTTCTAGACCTTGGTTGGACCAGGATGCCGTAGTTGTACCTGGAACCCAACACCCTTTACCTAAGCACCCGGAGAAATGGCTTCCTAAGTTTGATCCTGATTCAAAACAGATAGCCGAAGATCATATCAAAAAATTTATGTTAGCCATCAGACTCCGTAATGTTGAACATGAAGACGTTGTCTGTAAGTTGTTCCCTTATACTTTTGAGGGTAACACATCCACTTGGTACTTTGCCCAACAACCCCATACAATCGTGTCTTGGGAAAAGTTTGAGTCATGCTTTTTGGAAAAATTTGGAGATGGTAAACCTCCAGAAGTCTTAGTCATGGATCTGTCAAGCTTAAAAATGAACCCAAAGGAAAAAGTTAAAGATTTTAATCAAAGATTCTTAACGCTGAAAAATTGAATACCTGCTGATTCTATGCCTACTAAGAGGCTTTTGATAGCTTACTACACTAAAGCTCTACATCAAAGTATAGCTATTTGGGTTAAACATTCTAAAAAGGCCACGTTGTTAGAAGCCTTCGAAGAGGCTACTCAAATTGAAAAAGACATACTTAGCCTTAAGGATTCATCTAGCAATGAAACTGAGACTGTTTCTTCTTCCAAAAAGAAGATTGAAATTCTCCCCAAACCTACACAAAGCAAAACACAACCTGAAAACTCTGATTTGGAAAATTTAACTAAAGTTGTACAAAAATTGTCTAATCAAGTTATAGATTTAAAAAGGTCAACTGAAGAAGATTCCTCGAGTAAAGGACCCTACAAACCCCCTTTTCGAAATCCTTTTCAAACCAACCAGCCTAATCCGAACCCCGAAGGTTTGAACCTAAAAAGTTTGCAATGTGCTCTTCAGACAATTCTAGAAGCCCAAGATAACTTGATGCCTCCTGAAATCCCTCAGGAGGAAGTAGAGCAGGAAACAGTTCAAGAAGAAGAGTCTTCTCCAAACATCTTTGGACACTTCTCGAATAGCATCTTCCAAGCCAACTTCGAGACTGTTCACCCTTACAATACTAGGAGTAAGACAACAAATAAACCTCCTGCCGAAAACACTACAACTTTGCCTCCAAAGCCATCTAAATCAGTAGAAACAAAACAGAGTAATGTCATCCCTAAATTAGATTACGATGTTGTTGAAGATCTTAAAAAATTAAGGGCTAACATTTCTATTTATGAATTGTTAAAGTTCCCATTTTTGTTACAGAAAATATTGCAAAATATTTCAGAAAATGGCAAGAATGGTAATTCAAATGGTAACAAGGTTGTGCAAAGAAAAGTTCCACAGAAGACTTCCACCAAAAATAATCCTGATTCTCAATATAAAGGAAGCCTTCCTACAACCCCTGTAAATAATGCAAATAATGTAGATAATGTAAATAATGTAAATAATTCAGATAAAGTAGTCTTAGAAACTGCGAGTAAGAAACCACAAGCTACTACTTTAAGCACTCGTAAGAATGTTCCTCCTTTTCTTTTGACTTTCGAAATCTTCAACAGAAATGTGCATAATTGTATGGTTGACTCAGGGGCGTCATCCAATGTGATGCCTTGGTCGGTCTGCCAAAAGATTAACGCTGAGGTAGAACCATCTTCTTTGAAAATCATACAACTTGATTGAACAGATGTAAAAGTTATAGGCGAACTAAAAAATGTATTAATTAGATTATCGTCTAACCCGAAAGTTCATCAGTTTATTGATATAATTGTGGTGGATATTCCAGAGGTGTATGGCATGTTTTTGAGCAGGGACTGGTCGGAGAAGCTACATGGTTACTTCGCAACGGACTGGTCTCACTTATGGGTTCCAGAGAACGGTAAGCCCAACAAGATCAGAGTGAATTGTGAGTGTTACCTTAAGTTCATGGTCACAGATCTAAATGACCCTAATGAACCATACACGCCCCCGGCTGATTCACCCGAAGTCCAAGGGATGGACACCTACTTCGGAAATTTCATGGCTGAAGTTTCACCTATCAAAAATCCAGAACAACAGTCTGAGATCATAGCATACATGCAACCAACAGCTTCTATGCAACAGTCCCATGAGCCCGATGGAAATCAAATTTGGTCATTATATTTCGACGGTTCCAAGTCTAAAGAAGGAGCTGGTGCAGGCTGTATCATTATCGATCCGGCAGGTAACAAAACATTAATGGCTTGTAGACTAGAATTTGAATGCACTAACAATACTGTAGAATATGAGGCTTTACTGCAAGGTCTCAGAAAAGCTCTAGATATGAACATTCAAAATCTGGTTGTATTCGGCAACTCTGAAATAGTGGTTAGACAGGTGAGAGATTCTATACACTGTCGTTCCCCGCATCTCAAAAGTTACCAGTCTGAGGTATGGAGTTTAATGAACAAATTTTTTGCTTTTAATATAAATTCCATTCCTAGATTAAACAATGCTGAAGTTGATCTACTAGCTAATGTAGCCTCTAAACTTCTTCCTGTAGAAGGCCTATCCCCAAACGCATTCTCCGTGGAGCTATTGTTTCGACCATCTGTTCCAGACAATATCACAAACTGGAGAGTATTTGACGATGATCAGCAGATCATTAACTTTTTGCACATGGAAGAAACCTTTCAAGGCGCAATGATAGATGAACGAACACACGACGACAATTTGCACGATTTTACGGTAATACCTAATCCGAAATCTTCTGAAGCTCTATCGGACATGGTAAATTTCATACCCAAATCTGTTGTTAGATTAGAAAGATTTTATGATTTTGAAGATAAATTTAAAAAAACAGTCAATTGCAAAACCAATAGTTCCTCGTTGTCTTATGAAAAGGTCAATTTAGGGACTAGTTAAAATCCTCAGTGTATCAATTTAGGCTTGGGATGTTCTAAGCAAGAAAAAGCTGCTTTTGTTAAATTATTTAAAGAATTTAAGGATGTCTTTGCATGGACTTATGATGATCTTAAAACGTTCGATCCTAATATCATACAGCATGTCATCCCTACAAAACCCCAAACCTTACCCTTCCAACAGAAATTGAGGAAAATGCATCCTAAATTAGAACCGACCATCCAAAAAGAATCGAATAAACTCCTAAGTGCTAAAATAATTTTTCCTGTTAGACACACTCAATGGGTATCCAACCTTGTCCCAGTACGAAATAAAAACTGGGAAATTCAACTTTGTGTCGATTTTCGAAACCTCAACCAAGCGTCTGACAAAGATAATTATCTTGTCCCTCCCATGGAACAGATCCTTCAACAAGTATCTAGTTCCGAGAGGCTATCCTTATTGGATGGTTTCTCTGGATACAACCAAGTCTTAATGTCTCCGCCAGACTAGCTAAAAACTACCTTCCGTACCCCATGGGGCACTTATGCTTATTGCAAAATGCCCTTTGGATTGATTAACGCTGGTGCTACCTTTCAGAGAGCAATGGATATTTCTTTCCAAGGCTTGATCAATCACTCCATTGTAGTTTACTTAAATGATGTGACCGTTTACTCTAAAAACAAATACGATCATCTAGCTCACTTACGAGCCGTTCTGCTACGATGTCGTAAATACGGCATCTCCCTGAACCCCAAGAAGTCCATCTTTGCAGTAGAATAGGGTAAATTAATAGGATTCATTGTGTCTAGTGATGGAATGATTATTGACCCCGAGAGGACTCAAGTTATCGCTAAACTTCCCCCACCTACCTCCACGAAATCCATGCAGTCTTTCCTAGGCCAGATTAATTTCGTGAGAAGATTTGTCCCCAGTTTCTCCGAAATGGTCAGGCCTCTCCAGAATCTGATTAAGAAAGACACCCAATGTCACTGGGGACCCACAGAAAACCAAGCTTTTAATGACATAAAGAAGGCCATAATAGATGCTCTGTCTCTCATGAGCCCTGATTTCTCTCAAGACTTTACACTCTATACTTTTGCCTCTGATCGTTCCTATGCCGCAGTCCTAACTCAGAAGAATTCTGAGAACAACGAAGTACCCATTGCCTTTATGAGCTCTACTTTCAAAGGTGCTGAACTTAACTATCCAGTGGTTGATCGACAAGCCTACGCTATTTTCAAAGCAGTTAAGCATTTCCGGTCCTATCTTTTGAAGTCTAGGACGAAGGTCATTGTCCCCTACCCTGCCGTAAGGAACTTGTTAGTGAAAAAAGAGTTAGGAGAGAAAAGAGCCAACTAGGTCACCTCCTTGCAGGCGTATGACTTAGAAATCACCCCAGCACAGATCGTGAGAGGCCAAGGCTTGTGTAAGTTGGTTGTTGATTCAGAAATAGGACAGCAAGAGGATACTGATACGTCAGACCTAGAACAACGCGATCAAAGTTTGATTTGTTGCGCGCAAAACCTCGTAAGTCCTTGGTACGACGATATTAGATTTTTTCTTGAACATGGATCAGCACCCCGTCACCTTGACCCTGCCAAAAGAAGAGCGTTGAGACTAAAATCTGCCTCCTTTCATCTAGTTAACGGTATACTGTTTCATCAAAATTTTGACGGCGTACTGATGCGCTGCCTCGAAAAAGACGAAGCAGAAAAAGTCTTGCTTGAGTTACATGCAGGAGAAGCTGGTGGTCACTTCGGTGGTGATACCACTGCTCATAAGGTTTTAAAAGCCGGTTTCTACTGGCCCACACTTTTTAGGGATGCCCATGCTTTGTGTCGCAAATGTATCATCTGTCAGAAAGCATCAGGGTGGTTGCAAAAACCAGCCTTCCCCTTGGAACCCGTTTCAGTCAATTCTCCTTTCCAGCAATGGGGCCTTGATATCATAGGTCCTATTAACCCTCAATCCTCACAACAGCACAAGTATATTGTGATAGCCACAGATTACTTTACTCGATGGTCCAAAGCCGTCGCGCTAAGAACTGTTAACACAAGTCAGGTGATTGCTTTTCTGAACTCGAACATTATCACTCGTTTCGGTATCCCTGATTGTCTAGTTTTTTATAATGCTTCATACTTTTCTTCTCTTGAAATGAGTGAGTTTGCGTTGGAGAAAGGAATAAAGTTGAAGTATTCTGCCAGTTACTACCCTCAGGGCAACGGCTTAGCAGAATCTACAAACAAGAACTTGATCAAAATCATCAAGAGAACCGTGGCTGAAAATCACAAGAACTGGCACAATGCACTGTTGAACGCACTGTGGGCTGATAGGGTAACACCCAAAGCCGCTATAGGTAACTCCCCCTTTTTCCTCGTTTATGGCAGAGAAGCCATTCTACCACCTCACATTCTTCTTCCTTCGCTTCAATTGTCACAAAAAGTCCAAGAAGAAGATTGTCCTCCTTTAGAAATCTGCATTAACGCTTTGATGAAGTTAGAAGAAGTAAGAACTCAAGCTAAGCGTAAGTTAGACCAACATCAACAATTGATTAAACGCTGGTTCGATTCTAATTCTACTTCTGATAGGAATTTTGAAGTAGGCGATCTTGTCTTAAAGTGGGACAAACCACACGAAGGAAAGGGTGAGCACACTAAGTTTCAAAACCTATGGCTTGGGCCATTTTTGATTGCTAAAAAGTTGGGTCCTAGTTCCTTTCGATTGCAGAATCTTGAAGGGCAGCGTGACACCTATCCGGTGAATGGCCAAGCCCTGAAAAGATACTTTGCTTGATAATTACCCTTGTATTTTTATGTAAATATTTCATTTTTGTTTGCATTTTCGTTTGCTTTCTGTTTGCTTTTGATTTGAATTGATCAGTTTGTTTTTTGCGTTTTTTGAAAAGATATGCATATCTGTGCACTGAGCCATTCAGACAAAGACCATAGAAAATTTCTTCACTGAAATAACTTCTGAAAGTTTGTACGAACATCAGTGATATATTCATGGAATTGATATTTATGTTGGAAAATTTTGTTGTTTGAAAGAAGTTTACCAATTTCAATCTCTGAGCAAAGTTTGTCATGATCATCTATAATCTTTTTATGCTGTCCCTTTTCCGTAAAGGAATGACTCAAAAAGATGTCTCCCTGTCATGGGAAGTGTGTTAGAAATAAAACATCTCTAGAGCTTAATAAAGGACAGTGTTAAAAAAAAAAAAAATTCTGATGAGGTCTGAAAAAAATATGTTAAAAAAATCAAGACTTTCAGCGTCACCCCGCTCGGCTATCTATAAAAGAAAAAAACAAAGAAAATTATTAATAAGAGCTATGGGAAGTTCTTGTAAACCCGCCGAGATACTGAACAGGTCCACTGGCAGTGGGTAAATACAAGATGACGCCAAGACAACTTCGTCGGGGTACTGAACAGGCCTGCTGGCAGCAAAGCAATGTCGGGTACATGAAAATTTGTGAAAAAATATAAAACCTCTTTAATGTCCTTTATTTTGATCTAGAACTTCTTGACAGGATACAGATGTCTGAGTGGGTTAAATGGCAACCCTGTCGAGGCTATGGACGCCTGCTGGCAGCAGTGGCCATGCCAACAGTATTGAAGATTTTATCATTAATATTGTGACTTGTTGATCTTAAGACAGTTATTAGTTTTCATCTTTTAAAAACATCGCTGGAAAAGATGATAAATGATGATGTTTGTACGATTTTCTGGTTGCTATTTTCAAGTCAAAATTTTCTTTGTTGTTCTAATCTGAATTTTATTTCTTTTGACAGAGATAACTGCTTCTACCAGTGTGTCGCCATTGTTGGCAGCCAATTCAATTTTTTCAATTGCCCTATAAGCTGCCTACACCTTTGTCTTCTGAACTTCAAATTATCGTCGCATTTTGCAAATAAATGATATTTTCATTCTTTGTGACATTTGCAAATTGGTCTCCATTTAGTTTTCACGACTGTAAGCGTGAAAACTCCTCTATCATCACTCGAACTGTCATGATCTTTTATTGATATTTTGAATGCCACTTACCTCTGGATTATCATTGTGTGGTTAAATGAATTTTCAAACTATGCCTATTTGGACATTTTTGGTTGCATAACACTTAAACTGGTAAGGCATTGAGCATATAGATTTATATCATTTGGGACTTGCCTAGTCATCCGATTGCATAGAGGTCATGGTTTATTTTGTTTTTACATGATGTGATCCTTATTATTATAAAATCTTGGCTTGTTAAATGTTATGAAATCGATTGTCACATTGTTTTATAAACGTTTGATTACACACTTATACGATGGCACATATTTAACCTTTGAGTTTGATTTCACTTTGAACATTCATCGTTTGAAATATTACATTGGCGCATTGGTATGCTATCCACTGTTTGATTTTTGGGTTGGCCGATTAATATGGTTTGAACTATGTTATGATTGATTGAACAGAGGTTGTACTTTGTCATTACTTCTTTGCATGGCGGTGAATAATCCCACCACCCTCGCACGCGCACATTAATGTTTCCCCTTTCATCGTTCATAGCTGTTAACCCAAGCGACTTTGCTCCTGTGTGTTGTTGTTTTCAACCGAACCCTTACCATGCACCTCTACCATGGCTCCAGTCGTGAGGGATGAACCGAATGGTAGCCAGGCTCTGTTGATGTTCGACAGTGCCCGTGATGACCTTGAGGAATTTGGGTGGCTCCCATTCATACAGAAATTTGATGGTTTTAACCTCGGCGTTTCTAGGCAATTCACATTGACCTTTGATGGCTGTCGGGCCAAGGTTGGGGATGTTCAATTGCAAATTGATGAGAAATTTCTCAGTTTAGCTACGGGTTTACCTATCACTGGGCAGAGATGGTCTAAAAACTGCAAGGTAGAAGAAGTCCCTTGGACTTTGCTCTTTCAGTCGCGTAAGGTTAGCTCCTGTGACAAGGGTTTTCCCATGACCATGCTGAAGCAGCGATGGCATGACTTGCTGATGATTGTCAAGCAGTTCATCACCTGTGAGGGTCGGTATGGTTTTTTTTTCTTACACCACCTTCGTCTAATTATGGTTTTTATGGGTTTCGAGCTTAACATGCCATACTATCTGCATAGAAGCCGGTTCAAAATGTCTAAAAAATATAAAAGGAACCAGGCTGATAGCAGCCTCTTTCACTATCGTCTGGTTAAAATGATTGTTGTTTATCATTTGGGGTTGCACCGAGACTGTTGGGATGCTTTTCTTGTGTGCAATAATTTCGTGGATTCAAATCCACCATAGGTTGATAAACCTGTGGTGACCGAGGATAAGTTTGTACCCCCGGTTCCCTACAGTATCCTTTTACCTAAACCCTTACCCGACTCACCTATCGACCTACCCCACTCTGTAACCAAGGATGTCGAATCTGTTAAGCCTATGGTAAAGAAGCCTAAAGCCAAGACCAATGCAAATGCCAAGGGCAAGAAGAACGCGCGGTTAATGTCTCGAATGGCGAGGAATAAACCGGAACCCCCTGTCAATCCTAACCCTATTGTGCTTAGTGAAGACTTTGATTCAAAGGTCTAACGTTTTTTGGCAAGTGAGTTTCCCTATTCCGAAGGTCTGTGTGACAAACCCTCATACAATTTCGTGTCCAACCTACCACCTTGCTTACAAAACGACCCAGATTACCCTGGCATTAAGCTATCATGTGAAAACCCCAGTCATCCATCTAAACCCTCTCCTGCTCTGTCGAAGTCTACTGTGCCATCCTGTGATCAGTGTGGCTCATGGTTAGAGAGATACTACCTCGATGTGCCTATGCTATAGTCCAGAATTCAATCTTTGGAGGACCTAGTTACATGGCTTACCCGTCAAAAGACTGAGCTGCAAGCCACTGACAAGAAACAGAGGGCAACAGGTTCTATTTTATTTAAGAATGTGGAGTCAGCTACAGCGGTCGTGAATTCAAAATTGGCATAGCTCGAGCAGCCTCACTGGTATGTCTATCACATGTTTATATAACAAACTGATAGCTCTGTTTATAGTTTGGATTTGCTCTGTCATACTATATGCATTGTGTACATAGTTATGTTTTGATTAATTAATTTTGTTTCCCAGTTTAGCTTTGATTGGATTGTCTTCGATTCGATTGATCGTGGTATGGATTTGATTGTTTTGATTTGGCTTAAATTGGATACTCTGTTGCTAATTGAAATCGTTTCTATCCTTTCAAAACGCAAGTTGTTTCTGGTGTTCCAATTTTGAACACAATCCATGTTTCCATTCGAATTGGTCATATTATAGATGATATGGCTGGCAATAATGGTCAACTGTTTCGGTTTTATTTACATATGACTTTCGACCAGCTCGGATACAGTTTGGATTTTGATTAATATGGTTTTGCTTTATATCTACCCAAATCATGAATTGATATGAATCGTAACAGTTGTGCCCAGCCGATTGATTCGCATTGTTTTAGTCGATCGTGTTATCAGTTCAATTTGAATTAAAAATGTTGTATAAATTTGATTTGAGGAACGAAAGTAACAATATCCAGATGCACGATTCGTTTCTATAATTAAACTCAGTCATGATTTGATTATTTGCCCAACTGATAATGATAACTTCTGTTGATTCTATTAAGATTGCGATCATGATCTTGTCTGTCGCCTGTGCAAGGGTCAATCACAAATTTGATTGGGTCGATGATGTTGGAGTCTGATTTCGTTACACATAATCGTAATGATTTTTTCATCTATGCATTCGATTGAATGATATGAATTCTTGTTATATCATTATAGATGTGTTGGATTAGGTCGTATCACAGACGATATCACTCATTGTCGATTTCATTCGAATTGAAACGGTCTTGTTATTGTTGACCCGATTTTATGGTAAAATGAAACAGAGTATTCACACCCCTGTTTCGATTAAATCACTTTTGATTATGTTTTATATTGAATGATAAAATCATTTGAATCATTAGTGATTCGTTTTAATTTTTACTGAAACAAAATTGGATTGAATTATTTTAAAAGGATTTGATTTGATTTTTATCTAATCCTGTATGCTATTTTAGACTAGCTACAAAATCAGAAGATTCTGTAGCTAAGTCTGTAGAGTCAAATTTTTATTGTTCTTCTAATAAAATATCTTTCTAACTTGATATGTTTGGTCTATTGCAGATGAATTCAAAATTACAGTGGATTTGATGAGCAGTTGGGTGATATTTCAAAGATTTCACTTGCATTTTAGTTGCTTAGTTTAGTTGATTTTCGGATATTTCCCAGATTATGTAAAACTGTTTGATATTATCCACAGGGAGGTTTTACCCTGTGGACAGACTTATAAAAACCTATCATTTTTGTAATAATATTCATCCTCATTCGTGGGAGAACAAGGATATGGAGTTTTAATACAGACTGAAGCAGAATTTGGTGTTTTGTCACAGCTTTAGCTTCTCTTTATATCAATATTTTGTTTCATGTTGTGTATATCAATTTGTATCTGGTTAATGACTACTTTAGCTATCTTAATCATGTGCAAATGATATGATTTAATCATTGTAATCCATATCTGGTTTCTTCTAGTGTTTAAAAAACATAGCAATTGTTTAATTCAGTTTGTGAATGACAGGTTTCCCTTCTTCATAAGTTGGATTATATAATATAAATTTTTGCATAACAGGTTTCCCTTATTGCAGAGATTTGTAAATCATATAATTGCTATGATTTTTTATGTCTTGTTTGTCCAGTAAATAACTTAAAGAGCAGCGCAGCCGATCGTTTACGAGAAGATTTTGGACTAACCGGTGCGAGTTTACTTCCTCCGACTAGCTTCAGAGTCATTACACACGGGACAAATTAGGAGCGTTTTCAGGTGAGTTAGACACTTCTCTGTTTACTGTTTTTATTAGCACTTTAGTTCAGATATAAGTTTAGTTAGATTTATATTAGATTGTTTAATTTCAGTAAATATATTAGATCGTTTAATTTCATTAATTTTTATTTCTTATTCATAAAATTATAAAAATCAAAAAATATCTCTGGCTATCTTAGGACAGAAAGCACACGAGTTTTGCAGGTTTTAATTAAATCTGTAGATTGTTTGTATTGTATATTTGTGAATAAGTTATAATATAACTGGTAGTTAGACGGTTAATTGTTAGAGTTAATGTAATATTAATTAGTAGAATAGTTAGTGTAATTTGTATTTAGTTTAGTTTATATAGTAATTTGTTTCATTAGTTAGTTTAGCTTCTTTTAGTTAGTTTAGTTTCTTTTATTTAGTTAGTTTTAGTTAGTTTTATTTGTTTTAGTTAGATTAGTTAGTTTAGTTTAGTTTTCTCTTTGGTTTCCCTAGGACCTTAGAGTGGCCAACGGAGCCGTTAAACCCGTCAGGGTGGTTCATTCCAAACGGCTTGGGTTATTTAGACAACCCCAGACCGGTTCCACTCTCTCAATTGACGGATGGACAATTTCGCCCGTCAACACTCCCATTTGGGTTTCCACGTAAAATTATTGTGTACTATGTATCTATGGTTGTATGTTTATGATATCTTGAATACAACAATATCTTGAATGAATAATTGATGAATTTTTTATAATGTAATGTTTAAAAGTTGTGATTAAAAGTGGTAGAAGTGATCNCCCACTCCTCAGTATTGGTGAATATTCTAACAATTGGTATCGGAGCAGGTCCTTCAGAACTAGTCTAATCACTAGAAGGAGGATCATGGGTTGCACTAAGAATGGAATGCCAATATTTTATGGTCAGAACTATGCCTTCTGGAGCAGAAGGATGAAAATATTTCTATAGGCACAGGTATTTGATGTTTTGCAAGCAGTAGTAGATGGATACAAGGCACCTTCCACTCCCCCAACAGATAAAGATGGAAAGAAACTTTCTGAAAACAATTTGAAGGCTACAAATGTTATTTTAAGTGCCTTGGTTGATTCAGTATATGTCAAGGTTATGCATTGCGACTCTACAAATGAAATGTGCGAAAAAATTCAATTTTTTTACGAAGGAGATGCCAAAGCTAAAGGGGCCAAGATTCAAACTTATAAAGGCCAATTTGAAAAACTAAAAATGAAGGAAGAGGAAGATATTGCATCTTATTTCTTGTGAGTTGATGAAATAGTGAACACCATTAAAGGCTTAGGAGAAGAAATTAAAGAACCGGTAATTGCTCAAAAGTATTAAGGTCTCTTCCATTGAGATTTGATACTAAGATTTCAGCCCTAGAAGAAAGAGCATATCTTCCTATGTTGACCATGGATGAGTTACATGGAATCCTTACAGCTTATGAAATGACAATAGAGTAGGATAATCCATCAAGAAAGGAAGAAACTTTCAAAGCATCAAAGAACACAAAGAAGAATAAGCAAAAGTCAAAGTCAAACTGCAGCTGCAACGATGATTCAGATGAAGATGAAGAAATAGCCAACTTCTTAAGGAAGTTGAAAAGAGGAACTGACAAGTAAAAAGGTAATCTTCCTTTAAAATGTTTTAATTGTGGTAAAATTGGTCATTTTGCTACTAAATGTCCTTATGCTAAGAATATAGATAGTGATGAAGAAAAAACTCCCAAGAAAGAAAAGAAATATCAGAAAGGGGACAAGAAAATATATATATATATATATATATATATATATTCTTCAAGAAAATCCTCTACTCAAGAGAAGACATTTCCTCATCGAATGAGGATGATGATAGTGACAATGAATTAGAAAAAGTACTCTTTATGGAATTGGAAAATGATAAAGAAGATTATGAATAAAAAGGTGAAGTATATATTGAAGCAGAACTAATCAGCACCTTAAGTGAGATAAGTGTTGGGTATGTGTTATTGATATAGGTGGATATCGGTGGCCACCCACCTTTTCCAACTGGCTTAAAATAGTTTTCTGGCAATTTTGGTAATTTACTATTTTTAGCAATTTTTAACTTCCAGGGCCATTTTGAGGCCCTAAATGACATTTTTGGGAAAACGGGGAGAAGTATAGAACTTCCTTCAATATTGCCTCCAAAATGAATCTCCTTGACGATACTTTTCCAATGGGATATCATGCGCCTAAAACGGAGATCGTATGCAATAGTTACAACCCCATGAAGTTGATGTACTAACTTACCCAAACGGGGCCCACATGACTTTTGGTGCTTCATCTCCTAGGGTTAGGTTTTTGGATGTCTAGAGTTTTTGGCATTCCTATTTATTGTAAAATGGCCTTCAGAGCCTCATTGTAATCATCTTCTTGCGAATGCGAGTTGTCGTCACATCTCTTCTCAGAGATAAGCTTCCACCATTCTAGCAAGTCTTTCACTCTGTATTTTTACAGTCTCTGTACATCTCTTTCATTAATAGAAATCATGTATTATTGTATCTCTGTGTTTATGGTTGCATATCTGATACATTTGTTTTATATTATTGTATATCTGCGACATCTCTGTGCATTTCTTTATTATGTCTCCGCTCTCATTTCGTGTTGAAAATAATCTGGATCAGTGGTATCAGAGTAGGCTGCTCTTGATTGTTTTGCAGTGCATGTCCCCGACAAGGTCTAAGTATAGACAGTTGGGTCTTGATCTTGTCTCTCTTGAGGATAATCGCTCTCGCACACCCAAGAAACCCTCAATGGCAGAAGAAAATAAAAATGATTGAGCAGGCGATCCTATCAATATGTTGCTTGAGCAAGCTCTCACGCAACAGAGGGACGCAATGATGGAGAGTTCTTCCCACATCCTTCAATGCTTTCCAATAGAAACAGGTGCATCTTCACCAAACATCCACTTTGGAAGAACCTCACCTTTCAAGGTACAAGTTAATTTTGATATTGGTGTATTTGAATTTCAAATAGATGCAGAAGCCCTAGACAAATGATTAAATGTGCTAGAAGGTTATTTCTCTGTTCACAATTTTTCCGACAGAGAAAAGATCACCTTCGCACTCCTTAAATCTCTCCCCCATGTCAAACATTGGTGGGAAACTTACTAGGAGAAAAGTTCCATAGAGGAGTCTGGAATATATGGGGCCAAGCCCACTTGGTATTTTTTTGTGGATGCGGTAAAGGAACAGTATTACCCTGTTGGTAACTATGAGGACCAATACATGAGATGGACCACATTGCGCCAAGAGAGGGGCCAAACATTTTTGGAGTTCACCAATACCTTCCATACCTTGCGCACCATGCTGGGTATCAAGGACTCTGAACGACATTTGGTTCTAAAATACAGCAGGGCTCTACACAGATACATCCAAACTGAAATGGATTTTTTGGAAATCTCATTACTCAGTTTTTCTTATCGATATGTTGTTAAAATAGAGACGAAATTTAAGCATGAGAACAAATGGGAGTTAGGGTCTGCAAATTTGCAACAACCAAATTATGACAAAGACGACCCTAAAAAACAGTCTCCCAAAAACCAGTCCCAGCCACAGGAAAAGAAGGGTCACAGGAAGACAAATAAGGACACCAGGAAATGGTGTGATTTCCACAAAATACCCTGGCACAACACCGATGAATGTTGCTCAAAATAGACATTGGTGGCCAAGATCAAACAAGGAGCCGAACCCTGATCCAGAATCTGATTCTGAAAATACTGGCAAAGGATAGATCATTGACGCAGACCCCACTGCTATTGTCGCGACTGCAACAATTCAACCAGAGGAACCAACGGATCTTGAAGAGGGGGAGCACCTTTTTCATTCACATATGTGGGTGAAGGGGGCCTCGCTGCATTTTATTGTTGATAGAGGAAGCCATATGAACCTCATCTCAGCAGAGGTCGTCAAACAGTTGGGATTGTTGACAACACCACACCTACAACCATACAACATTAGGTAACTTCGCCAAGGACGCGATCTTCGTGTCAGCCAACAGTGTCGATTGCCATATGACATCCAGCCCTTCAAGGATGAGGTATTATGTGATGTTCTCTTGGGCCAGCCATATATGTGGAGACCCCATGTTGTTTATGAGTCTCCACCCCACAGTGTCATTATTTCTCTAGGGGGTCATCTCTACATAATACCGGAGGTAGATCTGACTATTGTTCAAACTAAACAGTGCCACAAGGTAGTATCTCATACTGCAAAATTCAGCTTCTTCACAATCTGTTCAAAAGGGGAACATAAGGACATTGCAACCACTACAGCCTCGCCCCAAGCACCTTCTATCCAACAGAAGAAGGTCGACAAGGTTGCAGAAAAGAGAAAATATTCCTTCTGCACATCGTCCTCTCATGCAGTTCAACTTGTTGAATAGCCTCAACCTCAACAAGTTCGTGATAGACTTCCACAAACTAAGTAGCGTGACGTCTCCAGCAAGGCAAGCAGGTCACCAAGATTCAAATTCAGCAAACGTTTTTTCCTCTCCCTCGGGCACTCAACGCAATGGAGACCATTTCTTCCTAAGGAAGGAGGATTGATCCAAGTGGATATTGGTGGCCACCCACCTTTTCCAACTGGCTCAAAACAGTTTTCTGGCAATTTTGGTAATTTACTATTTTTAGCAGTTTTTAACTTTTGGGGCCATTTTGAGGCCCTAAATGATGTTTTTGGGAAAATGGGGAGCAATATGGAAGTTCCTTGATATTTCCTCCAAAATTAATCTCCTCAACAATACCTTTCCAACGGCCTATCATGCACCTAAAACAGAAATTGTATGCAAAAGTTACGACCATGGGAAGTTGATGTGCTAACTTACCCAAACGATGTCCACATGACTTTTGGTGCTTCATCTCCTAGGGTTAGTTTTTTGGATGTATAGAGTTTTTGGCATTCTTGTTTATTGTAAAAATTCCTTCAGAGCCTCATTGTAATCATCTTCTTACGAATGCAAGTAGCCGTCACATCTCTTCTCAGAGATAAGTTGTCACCATTCTAGTGAGTCTTTCACTTTGTATTTTTACTATCTCTGTACATCTCTTTCATTAATAGAAATCATATATTACTGTATCTCTATGTTTATGGTTGCATCTCTGATACATTTTTGTTATATTATTGGATATCCACAATATCTCTATGCGTTTCTTTATTATATCTCTGCTCTCATTTCGTGCCGAAAATAATCTGGATTAGTTATATTCTTTGCATGACTAGCTACAGTGTCTGGTACATTACACCGAGCGCACAGGGGGTTTGAGGGGGGGCATGAAACATGTCGCATTTTTGCCTCATTTTTCATGTCACCTCGATTTTTATGTCCATTGTTGGGTGGTTTTTCGGCACATGGTTTTTGCCGATGGTTTTTTATTTCTGGTTAAGGAATTAGGGTTGTTGACTAATCCAGGTCATTGGGTTAGGGTTTTGGATGTCGCTCATTCCTATATGTATATTTTATTGTAAACAATGTATCACGATGAATGAATATAGAATATTTTGGTTTTTTGGGTTTGGGTTTCCAGGAGAAAAATCTTTGTGTGTATTTTCCATTGTATATTTTATGTTCTTTTATTCAAAATCTGTTTGCAGTAAAATATTGTACAAGGTTCAAATTTACATTTGGTATCAAATCTTTGTTGGCTTCAGGGGGATGCGTTTGTGGTCAAGGTTTTGGCTCAAGACTGTGATAAGCCTTGTTACAATGGGAGATATGTGGTATTGATTTTTTAGGTGAAACAAAATGGTGAGGAGTTCGAAAATGGAGATCGAGAAGTTTAATGGGAAAAGTTTTGAGTTTTGGAAGCTCAACATGGAAGATCTGTTGGTGGAAAAAGATCAGTAGATCGAGGTGGATCTAGGTACTGCACCTACAGGAACTTCAGCAGATGACTAGAAAATTTTGGATCGGAAGGCGAAGAGCACATTCCGACTGTGTCTCTCAGATTCAGTATTACTGAATGTGTCAGAGGAATCTATAGCCAAAGATTTATGGGATAATTTTGGGAAGTTGTATCAATATAAGTCCCTAGTAAATAAACTATTCCTCAGAAAGAAGTTGTATAACCTAAGGATGAGAGATGGAGACTCAGTGGCAGAGAATTTGAATGCCTTTAATATTATGTTAAGTCAATTAGTATTTGTTGAGATTAAAATTTTAGATGAAGATAAGTGTATCAGTTTATTGTGCACTTTACCAGACTCGTGGGATAGTCTGGTTGTGGCCATAGGTAGTAATAAAACTGCCTTGAAGTTTGATGAAGTGGTATCATCCTTTTTATTGGAGGATATCATACGGAAGAACATGGAAGGTGGAGCTAGGGATGATTTTAGGGGCTAAATTTCACTCATGGGCTAATTTTCCATGGTTTTTCCAAAAATGAGATTCGCTATTTTAAAAATGATTCACCCAAATTCTATAGGATAAAATTATTTTACCTTAAAAATAAACAAAATTTTATAAAAACTATATAAAATCCTTAGAAATTTGAATATTTTTACAAAAATATCGCCAATCATTTATACTTGGCATATGAAGGATTAGTAAGATTCGCCAAGGTTTCTACATTAAAAATAAATTTCCATCCTTAAAATCATCCCTGGGTGGAGCACAGATGCATTATTTGCAAGAGGATGCTCCCAGGAAAGAAATAGATCTAATTCCTCAAGTGGGATATCTAAGTCTAAGGGAAGATCTAAGTCTCCCAGAAAGTTTGTAAAGGTATGTTGGAGATGTGGAAAATAAGGGCACTACAAGAAGCAGTGTAGATCCAAAGTTGAGAAAAAGAAGGGATCTAAAGAATCTCCTTCTACAGAAGAAAAGACCTCCAAGGAAGAAGGAGGGGATGTGTACTTGGCTTCTTCAATCACACATGCAGATCATGAGGCATGGTTGGATGGCTTATGTGCATCCTTTCATATGACTCCCCACAGGAAGTGGTTCTATGAATATGAAAGGTATGATGGAGGTAATGTTTTCCTAGGTGATGACTCGACAACCAAAGTCACAAGTTGAGGAAAAGTCAAGTTGAGGCTCATAAATGGAAGGATTAGAACACTACCTGGTATTCTTCACTTCCCAAGATTGGCCATAAATTTGATTTATGTAAGCAAAATGGATGATGCAGGGGTAAAAACAATATTTGAAAAGGAAACCTATAGGATGTTTCTAGGAGCAATGGTGTTGTTGAAGGGAGTTTGGTTTGGAACTCTGTATAAGATGCAAAGAAGCACTATTAGTGATGGGTGTAATAATTCTATTGTTCCTGATATTGGAGTTGAAGAAGAAAGAAATCCTACAGTCTTTGGAGAAAAGGTTATGTTGTGGCATCAAAGACTAGGGCATATCTGGGAGAAGGGTCTTCGACTACTACACGGTAAAGGTATGGTTGAAGGTATGTCTAACTACTCTATTTATTTTGATTTATGTGAACATTGTGTATATGGGAAGACGAATTGGGTAAGATTCCCCTCCGGTGCAATGAGGGAAGAAGGAATTTTACAGCTAGTTCACAGTGATGTGTTTGGACCTGTGTTGGTTCCATCATTGGGAAAATCTATGTACTATGTCTCATTTATATATGACTTCTCGAGGAATACTTGGATATATTTCCTCAGGAAGAAATATGAAGTCTTTGACAAGTTTAAAGATTTTAAGGCTCTTGTTGAGAATCAAACAGAGAAAAGAATTAAGGTGTTGAGGACATATAATGGTGGAGAGTTTTGAGGGAATGAATTTGAATAATTATGTAAAAAGTGTGGTATAATAAGGCAGAATACTACTCCATATACACCTCAGCATAATGGAGTTTCAGAAAGGATGAACATGATGTTGATGGAAAACGCAAGGTGCATGCTTAGTGGTGTCGGCTTAGGGAAAGAATTCTAGGCAGAGGTAGTGGGTACTGCATGTTACCTGGTCAACATATCACCCTCATCAATGTTGGATGACAAGACTCCACAAGAGGTATGGACTGGTAAGAAACCTTCTCTCACACATCTCAAGGTGTTTGAATTTGAGGCCTATGTTCATGTTCCAAAGGAAAACAGGAGTAAGTTAGATAAGAAGGTTGAAATGTGTATCTTTATCGGGTATAAATATGGTCTCAAAGGTTATAATCTTTGGAACCCAAAAACTAAGAAGGTTCTGTATAGTTGAGATGTGGTATTTAGAGAAATGAAGGAAGTTGTTAAACAGGAAGTCCTACCAAGTAAGGAAGAACTAGATAAAATAGAGTTTGATTTAAAGGATGATGAATCAGACTCTACAGAAGAACAGGAATCAGAAGAATAAGATCCTCATACTCTAGTATTGAGGAGATCAATTCGAGAAAGAAGGCTACTGAAAAGGTATAATCCATCTGATTTTCATTCAAATTTTTCTTTGTATATTACTGATTGTAAATGTGTTGACCTATACATAATAGATCTAGCTAAAAAATGATACACACATTTGTAGAGAGAATTGGAAAAAGAAGAATAAGGAGAGAAAGAATGGAAAGAATTATCATTAACCATTGTGAATAATGAATAATTTGCACATGATATACTCTGTATAAATCAATGAGTTCAACTTGAGGTGAACCAAGTCACCATAGTGGTGATCTAGAGTGATCTGGACACACACCAGCAGTTACGGGAGTGAACTGCCACCTATTCTAGTCTCTCAGGTAGTTACAGGAGTGAACTGCCACGTAGTTGAGTTAACTAGTCAACTAGTCTTCAATTAACTGACTGAACAGAAAGTAGTGAGGAGTTAACTCAAGGAATCAAGGATAATGCGCCACTTTGGTGATGATACCAAGGCAAGGTCGAACTAGCATGGTGATGATCCCAATGTTGCATGGTGATGATCCCAATGCAACATCTAAACTCAACTCAACTAGTCAAATTGAAGTGTGAACTGAAAGAGAATATTCTCTAGGTGGAATATTCTCTCCTAAAATATAGGAGATTGGAT
>ML786198.1:258175-287991 GCA_009831015.1 Picea engelmannii | reverse complement strand
AACTACAATTGCTAGGCAACTGTGTCCATCACTCCAAGACAACCTTGCAGAGACTGAAATTTCTTCTTAGTGAAGGTCTTGGTGAAAATGTATGTCGTCTGCTCTACAAAAGGACAGAACTGTAAGTCGATGATCCCCCCATGTACTAATTCCCAGATGTAGTGCATGTGGATCTGGATGTGCTTTGTTCATTGCCTCTAAACTGGATCTCTGCAGAACTTCAGAGTTCTCTGGTTGTCACACCAGATGATGATCGGCCGATGAAATTGAATGCCCAACTCAGTGAGAAAATTTTGTAGCCACATAGCCTGAATGGTTATGTTAACTACCCTTCTGTACTCTGCCTCGGCTGAAGATAGAGAAATGGCATCTTTCTTCTTTCTTGACCAACAGATAGGCTCGAAACCAAGACTGAGTGAGTAACTAGATGTGGACTTGCGATCAATGCTATCGCTAGCCCACTCAGAATCAGTAAAACCAATAAGATCTAATGTAGAGTCTGTTGCATAATGAATCCCAAAGGTGATGGTGCCCTGTACGTATCGAAGGATATGCTTTGCATCTTTCCAATGTAGCTCCTGTGGCTCCTGCATGAACCTGGAAACTGCGCCAAATGCATATGAGAGGTCTGGTCTGGAGTGTGTGAGATACAACAAGCTCCCCACTATTTTTCTATAAAGTGTGATGTCAACCAGTGGAGTCTCCCTGCCATCCTCAAGTTTGACTCCTAATAGGAAAGGAGTCGGAGCAGACTTGCAGTCTGTCATGTGAAATCTCTCAAGGAGATCTTGTGCATACTTGGCTTGAGACAGTTTGATGCCTGATGCATACTAACTGATCTCAAGTCCAAGGAAGAAGTGTAGCGGACCCATGTCCGTCATCAAAAACCTATCATGAAGAATCCTCTTGACTACAGCAATTGCTGAAGTCGAGTAATCAGTGATCAACAAATCATCGACATACAGAACTAAAAGTAGAAGTGAATCAGTCGTCCTGAGCATGTATACATTTGGGTCTGATTTACAATGTACAAAGTTCTGTGACAACAAGTAGGAGTCCATATTGGCATACCATGCCCTCGAAGCCTGCTTGAGGCCATAAAGTGACTTCTTCAGTCGACGGACCAAATATGAGTCCTGCATAAATCCTTGGGATTGCTCCATGTAGATCTCCTCAGAGATATCATCGTGAAGAAATGAATTCTTCACGTCCATCTAATGTACTTCCCATCCCTTGGTTGCCGCAATGGAAAGTGTCAATCATATGGAATCCATCTTCGCTACTGGAGCAAAGGTCTCATCATAGTCAATACCATGAACCTGCTAAAAGAATTTGGCAACAAGCCTAGCTTTGTATCTGGTGATCTGTCTATCCATTGCGCTCTTGGTCCTGTAGACCCATATGAATCTGACAAGTTTCCTCCCAGAAGGAAGGGGAACCAGATCCCAAGTCTGGTTCTCTAGGAGGGAGTTGTACTCCTCCTGCATGGCGGATTCCCAAAAGGGATTTCCAGCAGCCTCACCATAAGACTGTGGATCTAAAGACTGAACCAAGAAAAGATGTCTGGAAGGCAATGGTTCAGTGGAAGTGAGTGCAATAGGAGGCTCCTCGAAATCATATTGAGTCCTCCTAGTATCGACTGGATCACCTACAAGATCCCCTGCATCTTGAAGAGTAGTATGTGCCCACTTGGGCCCCTGCTCTGGCTCTGCAACTGCATTTGGATGCTTTGATTCTGCATCTGACTATAATGACTCTGAATCTAAATATAAATCCTCTGAGTCCTCTAAATCAGAACTCTCATCTGAAGAAGATTCGGCATGTGCATGCTCATCATCTCGGACAGGTGTAAGAGTAAAGGTGTCTGCATCAGGCTACTGAGGTACATGCGAGACACTTTCCTCAAATTGGACACTACGCTCAATGATGAGCCGGTCCAAGGAAAGATCAATAAGCCAATATCCCTTCACATCGTCAGGGTATCCAACAAAAATGCACTCAGTGCTCTGTGGATCAAGTGCCTTCCTCTTTTCAGAGGGAATGCAGGCCCATGCATGAGAACCAAAAATGTGAAAGTGGGTCACTTCCGGTTTGAGGCTGCTCCAAGCCTTGTAGGGGGTCTTATCCTTGACAGATCTATGGGGAGATCTGTTTTGGATATATTTTGCACAGTTAAGTGCCTCAGCTCATAGTCTCTATGGTAGTGACTTTGCATGTAACATGCAAGATGCCATCTCCTTTAGAGATATGTTTTTCCGCTCAACAACTCGGTTTTGTTGCAGAGTGTAGGGAAATGTATGTTGTAACTAAATCCTTGCCTCATGGAAAAGATTATGAATCTCATGATTCACATACTCTCCCCCTTTATCATTTCGGAGGACTTTGATCTTCTTTCCGGACTGTG
Organism: Picea engelmannii; assembly: GCA_009831015.1. NCBI lineage: Eukaryota > Viridiplantae > Streptophyta > Pinopsida > Pinales > Pinaceae > Picea > Picea engelmannii. The sequence goes on along the minus strand of ML786198.1, from coordinate 285,587 downwards.
TCTCAACCAAAGCTTTGAAATCTTTGAGGTGTTGAAAGACCTCATATTTTTTCCTAAGAAAGTAGATCCAAGTAAAATGAGAGAAATCATCAACAAAAATGAGAAAAAACCTCACTTTGTTGATCGATGGATGCGGAAAAGGACCCATGAGGTCACTGTGGATCAAATCTAAAGGTGTGGAAGCTCGCTGAGACTTTCCTTTGACGAATTTCTCTTGAGGGTGTTTTCCGAGAACACATCCCTCACATACTCCCTTGGAGAAATGGATGTCTGGTAGACCATCAACTAATCTGTGCTTGCTAAGTTGTTGCATGTATCTGAAATTCAAATGTTCAAACCTTTCGTGCCATATCCTACTACTTTCATCAACATGAGTAAGCAGTAAAGCATAATCAGGTTCAATGAATTCATAAAATGTATACAATCTAGACTGATGATTTACCTCACCGGTAGCAACCCAGGAGTTGGTTTTCATGTCATATATGTCCACGGCATTTGGTGTGAATACGACTTTCTTTTTGGTGCTATAATTTGTCATCTAATATATAGAGAGAAGGTTGACATAAATTTTGGGAACATGCAGCACGTTCTCGAAGCTCCCATTGGTGAGTTCAATCCTTCCTTTGCCAGTGACTTCGATAGAAGAGTTGTCCCCCATCAGAATAGGAGGACCTTTGCATGCATATAAAGAAGAATAGACTGCTTTTGAGGCAACCATGTGATGTGATGTTCCTGAATCTATGATCCAAGCATCGGGAGAGGAGTTGATGGCAATCAACGCATGGCTAGAATTTCCTTTCTTGGAATTCAGATCTTCTGGCTTCTTCTTCTTTTCACCCTCGGGGATGCGATCTCCAAGGTTGTTTTGCTGAAGTATTTGAGACATCAGATCTAGTTTTTTTGCATGCATGCAGATTCCAAATGGAATCCTTTGTCACAGTATGTGCATTTCTCTCCTTTTCTTCCCTTTTCTCCTTTGGATCTGGAGGCATCGGTGAACGGTTTTGTGTACCCTTCCTTCTTCGTATGTGTATTAGATTTTTGGTTATATTTATCTTTAGAGTTCTGATATTTTTGTTTGCCATCATTCACAGTGAGTGCATGCGCCCTTGGGCCTTTGATTGTGCCCATGTTGATGAGTTTGGTTTGCTCTTGTGTTAGGGATTCGATAAATTCCTCAAGAGAAGGCATCTTCCAGGTAGCTCCAGAGGTGAATCTGAAAGTATGGAATGTGGATAAAAATACAGAGAATTTAGGACCAAGCTTGGAGAGAATGGTGAGAACCATTTTTTTCTCCTCCTTCGATTTCTCAACCCCGCAAGCTTTGAGTTGCGACAGTAAATCCTTGAATTTTGTAAAGAAATCTTGGATATTCTCGAAGCTTTTTGGATCCAATGTGAGCAGATCCACCTCCAGCATGTGTCCCCTCATCTCATCCTATTTTCCAAAGAGCCCTTCCAATATTTTCCAAGCTTCATTGGGAGTCTTACAGGAAGATATATGAAAAAGGAGATCGGGAGAAATAAGACTGCAAATTGTTTTGAGTGCCTCATCCATGCGATTTAAGTACTTGGATTTTTCTATGGTTGATTTTGGATCTGTATATGTATTCATGGTTAACCTATACAACCCTCTATATCAGAGATGTATGGCTATTTTTTCCTTCCATGCAAAATAGTTGTAAGGTGTAAGAATGAATTCTTTTTGGAATTCCATCTTTCCGTTGTCTTCAATCTTTTGTACCTGCAAAAAAAATTGGTGTAGCTTTTGCTTGGTAGTCCGTCAGCTCTGATACCATGTAAATGTGTTGACCTGCACATAATATATCTATCTAAACAATGATACACACATTTGCAGAGAGAATTGGAAAAAGAAGAAGGAGAGAAAGAATGGAAAGAATTCTCATTAATCGCTGTGAATAATGAATAATTTACACATGATATACTCTGTATAACTCAATGCATTCGACTTGAGGTGAACCAAGTCGCCATAGTGGTGATCTAGAGTGATTTGGACACACACCAACAGTTATGGGAGTGAACTACCACCTATTCTAGTCTCTCAAGCAGTTACATGAGTGAACTGCCACCTAGTTGAGTTAACTAGTCAACTAGTCTTCAGTTAACTGACTGAACAGAAAGTGGTGAGGAGTTAACTCAAGGAATCAAGGCTAATGCACCACTTTGGTGATGATACCAAGGCAATTTTGAATTAGCATGGTGATGATCCCAATGCAACATCTAAACTCAACTCAACTAATCAAACTGAAGTGTGAACTGAAAGAGAATATTCTCCAGGTGGAATATTCTCTCCTAAAATTTAGGAGACTGGATAATGACTAATTATGACTAATAAACAACTAAAAACCTTAGGAAAAAGAAATCCTAGGTGTGTGTGAAGTAACTCCAACACTGATGATGATCCCAGAACTGTCAGGGAGGTAGTGGATTCAGAAGATAGAAAGCTCTGGAAAAAGGCCATGGATGAAGAAATGGAAACCTTGCATAAGAATGAGGCTTGAGATCTAGTGGATTTTCTGACTAGAAGAAATCCCATTGGAAGCAAATGGGTATTTAAAAAGAAGCTGAATACAAAAGGGAAAGTGGAGAAATGCAAAGCTTGGTTAGTAGCAAAGGGTTATTCTCAGGTTGAGGAAATTGATTTTGTTGAGATTCTTTCTCCTATTTCCAAGTTAACTTCCATAATATTTTTTTTATATGTTGTTGATGCATTTTATTTTGAAGTAGAATAGATGGATGTGAAGACAAAATTCCTACATGGGGATCTAGAAGAAGAAATCTATATGAAGCAACCAGAAGGCTTTGTTGTGAAGGGAAAGAAGGAAGTTGAAGAAGTCCCTGTATGGTTTAAAACAATCACCACGGATGTGGAATCAAAAATTTGATAGTCATATGCTAGGACTTGGCTTCAAAAGAAGCAAAGAGGATCACTGTGTGTATTTTAAATTAATTGATGATCATTTGATTTATTTGGTCTTGTATGTGGATGACATGTTGTTAATAGGAAACAACAAGGAGATTATCCAGGATGTGAAAACTGAGTTGTCCTATAAATTTGACATGAAGGATCTCCGTGCTTCAAATTTCATTTTGGGCATGGAAATTAAAAGAGATCGGAAAAAGAGGAATCTCTGGTTGAATCGGAGAAAATATGTTGAGACAATAATGCAGATTTTTGATATGCAGGAATGCAAATCGGTCAAGGTCCCTATTCATGTTGGTGTAAATTTATCTGCGGATCAGTGTCCTGGGACATAGGAAGAGGATGAGGACATGTCTCATGTTCCATATGTGAGTGCAGTTGGCAGTTTGATGTATGAAATCATCTGTACTAGACCGAAAATTGCACATGTAGTGGAATTTTTGAGAAGGTATATGTCAAAACCAGGGAAGGAGCATTGGGCAACAGTAAAAAAGGTTTTCAGGTATTTGCGTGGCACTGCTAGCTATGGATTGTGCTACCAAGGAAGACTAGAATTGGATAGAGTGTTGGACATACATGGCTTTGTGGATGCAGACTGGGATGGAGATCTGAATCGTAGGAGATGTACAAGCGGTTATGTGTTTAACCTATTTGGAGGAGCATTCAATGGGATGAACAAAAGACAGGTTGTAGTGACACTTTCAACTACAGAAGTTGAATACAAGGCAACCACTCATACAAGTAAGGAAGCAATATGGTTACAAAGATTGTGTTCATGTATTGGGTTGGTACAACAAGTTGTAAGGATAGATTTTGATAGTCATAGTGCATTTTTTATGGAAAATAACTCGTATTATCATTCAAATACAAATCATATCGATATTCAATATCACTTTGTGAGAGACATGGTTGAAGAAAAGAAAGTGTTGCTCATGAAGGTGGACACTTTGAAGAATGTTGCAGATTCATTAACAAAATCTGTGAGCATTGAGAAGTTCTCTTGGTGTAGAGGATCCATGGGCATTGCTACCCTAGATTTTTGATTATGTAACCCTCTAACCCCTTGTATGCAAAGAAAACAACAAGTGGGAGAATGTTGGGTATGTGTTATATTCTTCACACGACTAGCTATAATGTATGCTACGTTGCGTTTGGTGCGCAAGGGGGTTTGAGGGGGGGCCTCTAGGCCCTCCCTTCAAGGGTAGAAGGGGAGCGATAGTCCCCCCTGTGTGGGTGTTCAGGGGCAGCACCCCCGAGAATTTTTTTTTCCTTGGGAAACATGTCACATTTTTTCTCGTTTTTCATGTCACCTCGATTTACGTGTCCATTGTTGGGCGGTTTTTCAGCACATGATTTTTGTCGGTGATTTTCTATTTTTGTTTAAGGAATTAGGGTTGTTGACTAATCCAAGTCATTGGTTTAGGGTTTTTGATGTCACTCGCTCCTATATGTATATTGTATTGTAAACAATGTATCATGATGAATGAATATAGAATATGTTGGTTTTCCCGATTTGGATTTCCAAGGGAAAAGTCTATGTGTAATGTGTGTATTTTCCATTGTATATTTTCTGTTCTTTTATTCAAAATCCGTTTGCAGTAAAATATTGTACAAGGTTAAAATCTACACTAAGAAGAGAAAGGAAGAAAAACAAGTCACTCAAGGAAGAATTGATCAAGCTAACAGAGGGTTCTCAAAATTCCAACTATGAAGAAGTTCAACAAATGAATATGAAGCTAAAGGTATAAGTAGAAGAAGTCAAAAGGATTGAAGAAACACTCAAAAATGAGTTGGAAGAAAAGGAGAAAATAAAGGAGAGCTTGGAAGAAACAATAGTCTCACTAAGGAAGGAACTTCAAAAGAAATACATGCAACAGAACAACACCAAAATATTGGATGAAATCATTAGTAGTCAAAGGCTATACTATGACAAGTATGGACTAGGATACAAACAAATGCATACTGAGACGGGTTCGAGCTCCATGACGACAGAAAAGGAATCATAACAAAAGAGTTATGAAGAAGTCATCAAAGGTCCCATTAAGAAGGAAGAATGTAATCCTTCAAATGAGAACATTTGAGAAATGGAGAGAACTCAAGAAGAATATTATATAATAACTTGATGAAAATATCATGTTGATATTGATATCAACATGAAGACAAGAAGTACCATAGTGGAGTATGACATGGAACTGTAGTAAAAGGTGCAGGAATACTAAGTTATAGGAATGCAGTGGACTATCAGAATATAGGGGATTTCCTAGTCGAGTTCTTTGAAAGAATGGAAGAATGAAAATAAAAGAATGAGACAATTTCAATTACCACACTGGTTGAGTCAAGTTTCCCTAGTGACTGTGTAATCTGTTGAGACAAGATCGTGATGAACAAAATGAATACTAGCAAATCGTCCTCTTGAATACTTTCTCATGCACTATCATCTTAGAGTGTAGTCGAAAGGAAATTTGTTGATGAAACACCAAGAACCCTTGAGTCTGTCAAATAAACACGGTAGTTGATATTTCGTAACAAGTTTTGGTCATCATTTTTTCCAGGTCGAAGTTGGACAACCCTTCAAACCCAAACAATTTCCAGCAAGCCACCAATGGTTAGATCCACTCAAGCAGTCAATTGTTGAATAAATTGTCAATGATGTCAAAAGTTAGTAAGTAATCAAATATATGTCAAAGGTTAGTAAGTGATTAAATATAAAAGTGACCTTGGTATCACTTTAATACATACAAAAGTGGAAACGAAGTTTATGCAAAATTGGAAATGAAAGTGGACTAAATATAAATATGATTGTAATAAATAACAAAACTTGAAAAGTTAGGTGGAAGTGGAGTTTACGTAAAAGAGGAATAAATATGAAAGTGGAATAAAGAAAATGGTAAAAGTTAAATTGGATTAAAGAAAAAGTAAATATGAAAGTGGAATAAAGAAAAAGGTAAAAGTGAAATTGGATTAAAGAAAAAGATAAAAGTGAAAGTGGAGTTAAAGAAAAAGGGAAAAAGTGAAAGAGCACATGGTATTTGCAAACCATTGTGTTATTTAGCTATGGTAAGGTAAAAAGTGAATTAAATCATGATATTCAAAATCTATTGACCCAATTGAAAACATGATTGAACGATCTAAAAGGCACAATGGTTCATTGACATTGTATTAATTAAAATAGTATGATCAATATCTTATATTGAAAGAGCACATACTTATAATAAAGAGATACATTCATATATTGAAGAGGTGCAATTGTTCAATTGTACATGACCACTGGAAGAGTATATAAACAAAAAATTGTGTTGAAAGAGGTTGTGTCTATGTGCTTGAAATATGAATATCAATAACAGAGTCAAAGGCCAAGAAAGTAAATAAAGATGTGCAGCAGAATCCAAAGAAGATTATGAATATTTGAAGATTGAAGTACTTATCATAAAAAGGGAGGTTGGGTGGTGCTAGGGAAAGTTGGAACTTGAAAAGGAGGTTTTATCGTCCTTCGAGTTGAAGCTGGTAAACCAAGGTGTTGCAACATCTTTTCAATTATAACTGAAGAAACTAGGGAGTTGGTGCTTCCCTCTAATTGGTGCTGGTAAAATCTAGGGGGTTGCAGCCTCCTTCTAGTTGCTGCTAGTAAAATAAGGAATTGATGTTTCCTTTGAGTTGGAGCTCATAAATTAAATGTAATATTTATTAAAAATAAGAAGAATATTTGTGAAGTTTGGTTTTCCATGTTTAAATTATGTGTATTGTACCTTTTTGTTGATCATTTGTTTTGATTTGATAAAATTAAAAATTAAGTGGTTTTAAATTGTTGAAAAGGGATCATATTGATTCACCCCCCCCCCCCGCCCCCCTCTCAGTATTAAACAATATTCCAACAATTGGTATCATAGAAGGTTCCTTCATCACAGTTTAATCACTGGAAGGAAGATTCTGAGAAACCAAAATGGATCAACAAGAAGGGTTGTCCTCAAACAAAGCTCCACTATTCAAAGGAGATAACTATGCATTCTAGAGTATAAGAATGAGAGGTTACCTAATGGCACTAGCATGTGATGTCTGGCTATCTTTGATAAAGGGTTATGATGGACCAGAAACTGCTCCTCCAGACACAATTAAAAAGAAACTTTGCAATGATAATTCAAGAATTGTAAATGCAATTCTGGGTGGATTGGCAAATAATGTATTTGTCAAAGTCATGCATTGTAAATCAACAAAGAAAATCATCTATGAAGGAGATTCCAAATTCAAGAAAGAAAATATTCAAATGTACAGAAGACAATTTGAAATATTGAATATGAAAGAAGAAGAAAACATTGCAGAATATCTTCTAAGAGTATATGAAATTGTCAACACAATCGGAGGACTAGGAGAAGAATTAGACGAAAAAATAGTAGTCCAAAAGGTAATAATATCACTCCCAATGAGATATGATCCCAAAATATCTACCTTGGAAGATCGAGAGAATCTTGACAAACTCACAATGGATGAACTACATGGGATTATCGCAACCTATGAAATCAGAACAAGACAAGAAAACCCTTCAAAAGGTGAAACAACCTTCAAAGTATCAAAACGAACTAAAAAACATGATCATGTATCAAATGAAAGAAACTCAAACAAATCTGATGAAGAAGAAGAAAACTCCATTAAGAAACTTAAGAAAGGATCTAGAAAATACAAAGGGAAGTTACCTTTCAAATGCTTCAATTGTGGAAAAATTGGACACTTTGCTTCCAAATGTCCTTATCCCAAGGAAAAATATAGTGATGATGAAGAAGCTTACAACCAGAAAGAACATAAAAAGAGTAAATCCCAATACAAAAATAAATTCTATAAGAAAAAGAAAAACTTTTATTCTAAAGAAGGCAGTAGCTCATCTTACATGAGTGAAGATGATGATACAAAGATTCTATTTATGGGAATAGAAACTCAAACTCACACTACTGAAGATAATAATTATGAAAATGAAGAAATTCCAGAAGTTGAAGGTGAAGTTGATCTTGAAGGAGAACTCATTAGTTCCCTCTAAGAACTAAGAAGATATATAAGGAAGAACAAATCATTAAAAGAACAATTGTTAGATTATAAGGAAAAACAAAAATCAAGAGAAGAAGAAGTTTCAAAAAGCATTAAGAAAACAAAACAAATCATTGTTGATTTAAAAACTCAACTACAATAAGCTAAAAGAATTGAAGAAATATTAAGTAAATGACTTAGTGACAAGGAATAAAAATATGAAAAATTAGAGGATGAAATAGTTCTTCTAAGAAGGAAACTGGAAAAAGGCACTAACCTTTCAAAGTTTGAAAGTAGTTAAAAAATCTTGGATGACATCCTTAACAGTCAAAGACCATCAAGTAATAAGGCTGGACTGGGTTATGATCACAAGGAAACTACTAAAGGCTTAAAATCTGAAATACAAAAAAGTAATAAAAATCCAAAGACTTATGCAGTTGCCCTTTAGAGATCCTTCAAAAGAGAAAATAACCAGATAAAGACTGACTCTACTCAATAGAGATCTACACTCTCTCCAAAAAGAAATGAGTACAAAAGAAATACTACTCCAATAAGAACTCCTCCAAAAAGGTATCAACAACTCTTTGTTGGCTATTGTTTTTATTGTCATAATTTTGGGCATAAAGCATTAGACTATAAAGCTTATAAAAGGAACTATCAGAAAAGTGTTCAAGAATATAGCCATAGGAACAACAAGTCTAGTAGCAATCAAAGGAGTAGAAACTATCATTCATTTTCTCCACTACTAGATTACAACATCGAATGTTACAAATGTAATAATTATAGTCATAAAGCTAGTAATTGCAAATTATTAGAATCTACCATGAAGACAAATATTTCAAATTTTCTAAAAGAAAAACATAAGAAGATATAGAAAGAAAAACAAAAGGAAACAGAATGTAATGTAGTATTGTATGCCAAAGATAAAAGAAGTCAATAGTCTATCGACAGTGAGTGTTCAAAACATATGACAGGAGATCAAAACAAATTCCTCAGCCTGAAAAAGGAGAAGAAAGGAAAGGTTACATTTGGAGATGATGTCTCTGGCAAAGAACTTGGTAAGGGGATAGTTAGTCTGGGAAATGACAGAACTAAAGTAGAAAATGTCCTATTAGTTGAAATTTGAAACGTAATCTCCTCAGTGTGAGCCAAACATGTGATCAAGGACACATTCTCATTTTTTAGTCTAAAAAATGTGATATTAGAAAAGAAGACACTAGAAAATTAGTAGCTATTGCAACAAGGACACCAAGCAATGTTTATATCTTAAATAGAGAAAAAGAACAAAAATGTTGCATGAGTCAAATAGATGAAAATTGGCTATGGCATAGAAGAATGGGACACATAATTTTTGATAATCTGGTAAAAGTAAGTAACAAGGAAGCTATGAGAGGTATGTCTAAAATCCTAAAACCTTCAAACCTTGTTTGTAAGCACTGCCAACATGGGAAGCAGACAAAAGTAAGATTCAGGAAGAAAGAGTTTTCTACCTCAAAACCATTAGAACTTGTTCATATTGACCTATGTGGGCCAACAAGAACAAAGAGTATACAAGGATAATGTTATTTTATTGTATTCATTGATGACTATACTAGAATGCCTTGGGTGTGTTTTCTTATAGAAAAATTAGAATCTTTTGAAAATTTTAAATCTTTCAAAGAACTAGTTGAAAATGAGACTGATCTCAAAATCAAGTGTATCAGGTTAGACAATGGAGGGGAATTTACTTCCAACAAATTCAATGTGTTTTGTGAAACTAGTGGAATCAAAAGACTCATTTATGCTCCAAGGACTCATGTAATATACCAGATATAAAAAGTATGCAGAACAAAAATAAAATGCTAGAAATGGAAAAATAATAGAAATATAACTAGAACAATCACCATAATAGCACTGAAATGATTTAAGAATAACACAGAAATAACACTTTGATTTTGAAAGCAATGTTCACAGGCCTCTTCGAGGGGGAAACCTCCATTTGAGAAGATCTCTATTACAATAATATCCAAGCTAGGGTTCTCATACCCTCGACTCTTATTTATACTAAATATGTCTATCAAAAGAAGCATCTAGAGGAAGATCCTTCTAGAAGTGGAAGCTTCTATTAGGTCTTCTTACATTCGACTTATTCTATTTTATTGCAAGGCCTTATTAATATTGACCTTTATTACATCTGAATATATTGTTCTACCTATGTGCGGGATAGGACCCTAACATGTCCTCCCCCTTAAAAATAGCTTTGTCCTCAAGGCTTGAGATGTGGAAACTGTTGCAAAATGGTAGTTGGTTCCCAAGTGTCATCTACTAGAGTTGTGTCTTTCCACTGGACTAACACTTCCTTGATGGTTCTCTGATGCAAGCGACAATCACATTGGTCCAAAAATGCTTGTGGTTGTAGCCAAATGGATCATTCTTTGGCTAACTCGGGAAGGTTGGTTTGAATTTGGAACTTAGTTCCAATCACCTTCTTTAAGCATGAAACATGAAAAACAGGATGTAGTTTTGAATGACTGGGCAAAGCTAACTGATAGTCTACTTGTCCCACATGCTTGAGAAAGGTATAAGGACCATAAAATTTGGGCACTAGCTTCTGACAATGCTTGGCCTTGAGGGAAGTTTGCTTGTAAGGTTGTAGTTGAAGAAACACCTGATCCACTTCTGCAAATTGACATTCAGAGTGACCTTGATCTGCTTGTTGCTTCATGTGATTTTGTGTCATGACCAAATTCTCTTAGAGGGTACGGAGAATAGCCTCTCGAACTATAAGTGTTTGGTCAACCGCCTGGACCTTTGAGACACCAGGTAAGTATGAGAGAACTGAAGGTGGCTTATGTCCATATACCACTTCAAAAGGAGTCATGCATGTAGTTGTATGGTATGAAGTGTTGTACCACCATTCAGCTAGGGGTAACCATTGATCCCACTGATTTTTCTTTTCCAAGGAAAAACACCTCAAATATGTTTCCAAACACTTGTTGACAACTTCCGTTTGACCATCATTCTGGGGATGATAAGTTGTGTTGAGATGCAGTTGGGTGCTTTGTAGCTTGAACAGTTCTTGCCAAAAATTGCTTGTGAAAGTTGGGTCGCGATAAAAAACAATAGAGTTTGGCATGCCATGAAGCTTGAAGACCTGATCCATGAAAATTTGAGCCACCGTGGATGCTATAATTGAGTGTTGAAGAGTGCAAAAATGAGCATAATTAGAAAGGCGATCAACAACCACCATGATGACTGATTTATTTCCTAATTTGGGTAAGCCAGTAATAAAATCCATAGAGATATCCTTCCAAATAGTAGGTAGAATCGGAAGCGGTTGTAGTGTACCCGTAGATTTGACTATTTCTCCCTTGTTGTGCTGGAACACATCACATTCAGTGACAAAATTATGAATGTATTGTTTCATACCATCCCAGAAAAAATAATGTTTAACCCTGTCATAGGTTTTGGTGAACCTGGAGTTCCCTGCTATGGGTGTAGCATGAAGCTCATAAAGTACCATGGATTTAATCTTTGATTGTTTACTTAAACACAAACAGCCTTTGTATCGAAGCTCATCATGGAGCCAAGAGTACTCTGGGGAAGTTGGAGCATTGGACTGCAATTATTGGATCAGATGTGAACTTTTGGGATCTTGTAGCCATTCCTGGAGAACGGCTTGGAGACAATTTGGTACAATGAAGGAAAGAGAAAAAATGGATCCTTCATCTTCATATTTTTGGGAAAGTACATCCGCAACCACATTGTCTTTGCCTTTCTTTTAAATGATCTCATAATCATATCCAAAGATCTTAGTCACCCATTTTTGTTTCTCCGAGGAGGAAATGCGTTGTTCCAGAAAATACTTGAGGCTTTTATGGTCTATCTTAATTTGGAAATGTTTCCCCAATAGATAAGGGTGCCACAGATCAAAGGCATGAAGAATAGCAAACATTTCCTTTTCATAGATTGGTTTGCCCATATTTCTTTCAGATAGTTTCTTGTTGGTAAAGGCCAAAGGTCGACCCTCTTGCATAAGGATAGCACCAATTCATTTCCTTGAGGCATCACATTCCAGCACAAAGGTCTTTGTAAACTCAGGAAGGGCCAGGACTGGAGTGGTGCACATGGCCATATTCAAGGTTTGAAAATCTTGAGCAGCGGTTGGAGTCCAAGTGAAAGAGTTCTTTTTTAGGAGAGTAATGAGAGGTGTTGTAATCTTTCCATAATTCTTAACAAAGTTGCAATAATACCTTGTTAAGTCCATAAATCCATGCAAGCTTTTGAGAGTCTTTGGGTGAGGCTAGTCTTGCATAGCTTCAATCTTTTTAGGATCCACCCTGATGCCATCCTTTCCAACCACATGAGTCAAGTATTCTACTTTTGAGGCACCAAAATCACATTTAGACTGTTTCGGGAAAAGTTGGTGTTGAGAGAGTAGATGGAGAACTAGATCCACATGAGCAAGATGGTATGTCCAGGTTTTTCTATAGATGAGGATATCATCAAAGAAAATTAAGAAAAAATGGCAGATAAAAGGACAAAAGACATGATTCATGAATCTTTGGAAGGTGGAGAGGGAATTACACAAGCCAAAGAGCATGACCAAAAACTCATAGTATCCCTCATGAGTTCTATTGGAAGTCTTCAGAATGTCTGCCTCTTTCATATGTATCTGGTGGTATCCCGAACGAAGATCAAGTTTAGTAAATAATTGGTTGCCACTCAATTCATCCAGGAGGTCATCAATGACAAGAATGGGAAATTTTTCTTTAATGGTAAGTTTGTTGAGGGCACGGAAGTCTGGACACATTTGCCAAGAACCTTCTTTCTTCAAGACCATGAACACAGAAGAAGAGAAGGGGCTCATACTAGGGAGGATAACACCTGCATTAGGGAGTTCCTGGACCATTTTCTCAATTTCATTTTTTTGGGAAAAGGGGTGACGATACAAACGTATATTGGGAGGAAGGCTTCCGGGTACAAGGGGAATGGAATGATCATGAACACCACGAGAAGGAGGGAGTCCTTGGGGAGTGGAAAAGACCAATTGATGTTTAGAAAGGATGGCTTGGAGGTCTTGCGGCACAGAGGGTGTCTTTGTTTCTTGTATGGCATGGAGTTGGAAAATAACACCAGAATCACCTTTTTTGAGCAGCTTTTCCATGCGATGGGAACTAATGATCTTAGGTGAACTAGTGATGATGCCTTGGAACTTATAATGGTGGCCCTCCTAGTCGAATTACATGGTTAAGTCTTTAAAATACATGAGAATGGGACCCAAAGTCCTTAGCCACTCTGCACCCAACACAATGTCACAACCACCCATGTCGATAGCAAACATATGAGATTTCAAGTGGTAGTCACCAATTTGGAGACGCACATTTTCACAACGCCCTCCACATTTCATGGAACCACCATTGGCAATCATGATTTGGAAATTATTGATAGCATGGATGTAGCAATGAGTTTCTTGGGCAATGCAGTGATGAATAAAATTATGGGTGCTTCCACTATAAACCAGAATGATGACCTTCTAATGCTTGATGTAACCAATTAGCTTGAGGGTTTGGGGAGTGGAGAAGCCAGTGAAAGCATTGAGGGAAATGACCGATTCTACTTTGGTAGAGTCTGAGGGAGGGGTTATGTCAGTGGTTTCAGGTGACTCAGACACAAGGGGAGTTTCAACATCCTCTTCTAAAATATCCTCGGAGATGGCCATAAAAATATTTTGTTCCTTACACCTGCGGAGTTATACTCCGATCTGAAGACTACTGCAGTGATGAAATGCCCAAATGATTAACGAGGAATAAATGTGTAGTGATTTGGCAACCCGGACACAATTGCGCGGCAATAGATCTTGTTTGTTTTAATTTGTTTATGTTTCTATCCTAAAGGGTTAGGTACTCAAGGGTTCTATAGACAAGGTTTTTCCCTGTGTTATAGCTCTCTGATGTACATGCGGGGTCCAACGGTAGTACTCAGCCCAATATCTTAGGGCACTAAATAAGGAGGATAGACCGTACCCTTAGTCATATTACCCGACTACCCAGGTACTAGAGAGTATCTTCCCAAGTGTTGTTCTCAGTGGCACTATAGCAGTCATGTGGCCGATTGGTTTATCTAAAGAGGGCTTCAGGTAATCTAGGTCGATATGTACATAGGTGTTGTCTGATGTGCTACCACTCGAAGGGGTATCGACAGGGGTTACAAGGGTGGCCAACAAATGTGCGCTTAAGTAACACTTATATTTGTTGCGTGTATGAATCCCTCAATCGCGGGTTTATGCGCGTAATGAAAAATCTATGTGGCTTAAAGACGTCAGAATACATCTCTACCCTGAAAAAAAATTTAACCCACACTTTCTGCCGAGGAAAGTGCTCTGATACCACTTGTAATATACCAAATATAAAAAGTATGCAAAACAGAAATAAAATGATAGAAATGGAAGAATAATAGCAATATAACCAGAACAATCACCACAATAGCACTGAAATAATACAAGAATAACACAGAAATAGCACTTTGATTCTAAAATCAATGTTCACATGCCTCTTCGAGGGGGAAACCTCCAGTTGAGCAGAGCTCTATTACAATAATATCCAAGCTAGGGTTCTCATACCCTCGACTCCTATTTATACTAAATATGTCTATCAAAAGAAGCATCTAGAGGAAGATCCTTCTAGAAGCGGAAGCTTCTATTAGGTCTTCTTACATTCAAATTATTCTATTTTATTGCAAGGCCTTATTAATATTGACCTTTATTACATATGAATATATTGTTCTACCTATGTGCGGGTTAGGACCCTAACAACTCCTCAACAAAATGGAGTTGTTGAAAGGAAAAATAGAATTGTTCAAGAGGTAGTGAGAACTATACTAAATGAAGCCAAGCTATCAGATATATATTGGAGAGAAGCAATGTATACAGTTGTATACGTACTTAACATAGGACAACTTAGAGTTAACTATGAAAAAACACCATATGAGTTATGGTATGGAAGACCAGCATCAGTTAAGCACTTCAAAGTTTTTGGGAGCAAATGCTACGTAAAGAGAGATGATGATAACCTAGGAAAATTTGATTACATAACCAATGAAGGCATATTTATTGGTTACTCATCCAACAAAAAGGCCTATAGATTTTATAATCTAAGGCTACACAAGATTGTAGAAAGTGAAAATGTAAAAGTGGATGATCTAAAAACAAAAGGGATCAAATCTCAAGTTAATCCACAAATTGATGAAAGAATAAGAGACGATGATGATGAAGAAACTATAGATATACAAGAGGAAGACTCACAACTTGAATAAGAAAAGGAAGAATAAGAATCATAAGAAAACATAGAAGAAGAGTCACCAAGACAAGATACAAAAGCACCATCAAGGAGAGTACAAAGAGATCAACCGGAATGTCTAATCCTTGGTAATAAAAGTGTTGGAGTTGAACCAAGAAGAAAACTAATGTACAAATCATAACAAGCCTTACTATACTTAATAGAACCCAAAACATTTGTAGAGGCTAGTAAAGATGAATATTTGATCAAATCCATGAATGAAGAGCTGGAACAAATAGAGAAAAACCAGACCTAGGAACTTGTCCCAAGACCAAAAAATAAAAATGTAGTAGGGACGAATGGGATTTTTAAAAACAAATTTAATGAAGATGGTCAATCTATAATAAATAAAGCAATATTGGTGTGCAAAGGGTATGTACAAGTATAAGGGATTGACTTTGAAGAAACCTTTTCTCCAGTTGAAAGAATAGAATCCATCAAATTATTTCTAGAATACTCATTCTTTAAGAATTTTAAAGTCTATCAGATGGATGTAAAGTCTAAATTTCTGAATGGATACCTAAAAGAGGAATTCTACACAGAGTAGCCAGAAGGATTTCAACAACCAGGAAAAGAAGAACAAGTGTATAGATTGAAGAAGGCACTCTACGAGACTACGATCTTAAACATGCACCCAGAGCATGGTATGCAAGACTGGATAAGTACTTGTTGCAACAAGGATTCAAAAGAGCCATGTCTAACAACAATATCTATATTAGAATTGAAATAGACAATTTTTTTGTAACATCCCCATTATAATCCCCACTTTGATTAATGCTTATGTAGATATAAATGTGGCTACATCCAAATGATGTAATATGCAAATTGTATTTCAATGTTTTAATAATAAAATGTGATGCCAACTATTAAGGGGACATGGGCAAGAGATGGGGGATGAATTAATCCACAAGAGAGGGGAGTGTCTAGGATAATGGCCAAGAGGGGTCCAAGGGGGGGATTACCCATGTTTATGGATTTAACTCGTTTTCCTAAATCTGTTATTGTATATGAACCTTCCTATTTCTGATTGAGTGTTTTCAAATCCAATCATTGAATACATGTAAGAGGGTGGGTGTGAGTGGTCACATCCTGAAGTTATTGGGCACATGGGGGTTGAGTACAATCAACTTGGGGAAGAGTGTGAGTCAAGAAAAGTAAGCAAAAGAGAGGAATTTCGTGTGGGTTGAGATATAAGTAACAACAGTTTTGCAGTAAGTCAAGTTTGTGCATGGAAGGGGGACAGAGAGAAGAAAAGAGAGCTTGGAGTTGGTGTGGCCATAGGAGGGAAAATTATGAAGCATAACTAGAGCGTAATTGAGGCAAATTGGAGCTGGAGAACTGAAGAGCTAAGTTGTCAGGCCAGAAGAGTGAGATCCTGCAGAGTTGCACTAAAACAACAAGTGGTTGTTGTTCGTTTGTTGGTAGTTTTCCTAGCAGCAATTTCCCTTGAATTACCAGCTGAGAGATTCCTAGATACCTGTGCCAGAGAGACCCTGATAAACAAATGGAATATTCCTTGGGTCATCCCTGATAAAAAAATCCTACATCCCTTGGGTTAACCCTAATAAATAGATGGTTCATCCCTTGGGTTATCCTTGATAAACAGATGGTGCATCCCTTGGGTTATGCCTGATAAAGGAATGATGCATTCCTTGGGTTGGACAGGTCAAGAGGAAGAGAGATTGTGGAAAATTTGGGATAGTTGTAGGAGAATATCAATTGGGTTGAGATATTTATGATTTGTGAGTGGATTGTGAGAGACCATCCTCTCTTGTGGATTGCTAGCCTCAGCTTGAGGGTGACTGGCTGTTGATATTTGGAACAGTCAGTATATGGTTGGGTGGAACATTCGTCCCAAGTAGCTGGTTGCATGATTCTTGTTTAAGATAAGTGTTTAATATTTTACTGATTTATTTACATGTGTTATTGTTGTGCATGAACTTCACGTGAATGAGAGTGACTTGTATGTTGTTGTAATACAGTTTAGTTGTATCTCTTGTTGATTATTAGCATGCTTCAAATGCATATGTTTTATGGTTATTGTTGTAGATAAATCTATTATAAATTGCATTTGTAGGCTATGGGAAAATGGATAACAACAAAAGAATGGATTTAATTAGCATAAGTTTCATGTTATGTGTATTTCGCACGTATTGTTGCCTAGCTGGAGGCTAGGTACGTTACTAAAATGGTATCAAAGATGATAAAGAGAAATTTTTAGCTGATGTGGCCCATCCATGGTGGTTGGGTACGTTACAAAGTGGTATCAGAGCTGATAAAGAGAATGTTTTAGCTAGCGTGGCCCATCCAAGGTGGTTGGGTACATTACAAAGTGGTATCAGAGCCTAATTTTTCAACACTAAGCCTGCACAGGCCATTTAATAGAGCCCAGAAGTGAGATTACAGAGTTGGAAAGTGAACTGTCCAACAAAATGACAAGAAGAGTTCATTTGTAAATTGTTTGACAAAATGTGTATGGTGTTATGTGGTAAAATCGGGAGCGGTCGTGGTGAAATTGGGTGAAATTGAGAAAAAGCCCCAAGTTCCTGTAGCTAAATAATGGCAAATTCGAAGTGAAAGAGTCGAATGTGAAAAGAAGCAAACAAATGTTTGTGTACAAGGCTTGTTTTGGTTGTATTGATCTTAGTCACTGAGCTCTATTGACGACCCAAGAAAGAATTTTATTTTGGGGCGAATTTGAGCATTTTGGGAATTTTGGAAAATAGGCGAAATTGGAAAAAAGTTGGTATTTTTCCGTACGTTGATGTCAGCATGACATGGGGGGGGGCACGCGTCAATTTATGTGGAAACATGTGACATGTACTTCCATGGTAGAAGGTACATGGAGGCAAGGAGTTGTAAAAATGGTTAAGTGTTTGGACTTGTTATGAGTTTGTGAGTCTGTGATTCCACGAGTCCGCAAAGTTAGAAAAATGACTAAGTGTTGGGACTTATTATGAGTCCATGGTTCTGCGAGTCTCAAAAGTTAGAAAAATGGCTAAGTGTTGGAACTTATTATGATTCCATGAGTCTGTGAGTCTACAAGTCTACAAAGGTAAAATGGCTAAGTGTTGGGACTTATTATGAGTCTGTGAGTCTACGAGTCCGCAAAGGTAAAAATGGATAAGTGTTGGGACTTATTATGAGTCCATGAATCCGTGATTTCGTGAGTCCATTATTCTGCAAGGGTAAAAATGGCTAAGTGTTGTGACTTATTATGAGTCCACGAGTCTGCAAAGGTAAAAACGACTAAGTGTTGGGACTTATTATGAGTCTGTGAGTCCGCGAGTCTGCAAAGGTAAAAATGGCTAAGTGTTGAGACTTTTCGAATGGAATTATGAAAGGAAGAATTATGCTTTCATGAGTCCACAAATCCATGATTCCATGAGTCCAAATAGATGGAAAAATAATCTAAGTGTTGAGACTTTTTCGAATGGACTTATGAAAGGAAGAATTATGCTTTCGTGAGTCTGCAAGTCCACGAGTCTGTGAATCTATGATATTGAATAGATGGAAAAATAATCTAAGTATTGAAACTTTTCGAGTGAACTCATGAAGGAAAGAATTCGGATACATTATGGGAACAAAATTGTACATAATTTCATGGATCTTGCTAATTATTTTAGCCTAACAAATTTTGTTAGCTTCAAATTTTGCAAAATTGAAAGTACAGAAAGAAACTTAGTTCTTATATGAGGACTAAAGTCATGGAATATGCTCAAGGGTCTTATATCCATGAGGAAGATGCCATAGGTTTGCATATCAGCATGGGTAATGTTGAGACAAAGTCAAATGGATGAAGATATAGGCAAGAGCCTGACACTATGAGAAGTTTGCATAGGGAAATGAAAAGCTACAGGGATGATAATGAAAGGATTATGAAGGCTCGAGAAGAGATACTTCAGAGCTTGAACATGTTGCATAAGCAAGTTAACAAATATTTTGTCACCAAGCAAGCAGCTAGTGGCAGTGCTAGACATGTATCAACATCTAGATCCCACAAAAAAATGGACGATCATGGAAATTATAGGAAGTCAAGAAGCATGAGCAGGCTCCATCATTCTCCAAGGCAGTCCACTAGAATAAATCATGCAAGTTCAAGACCAAGAAGCATCCCAAGTGTGTCTCATGTTCGAAGGAAAATAATAAGGCCTGAGGCAATCATCTTGCAAGGTGAACTTAGGAAAATAAATCCACCTACTTTCAATGGTGAACACATGAAAGGAGAAGAGGCAGAGGCTTGGTTGTTGGAAATGAAGAAATATTTCCAGCTGCATGACTACCCATCCCGGGTAGAAGCTAGGATTTCCACCTACCACTTGCAAGGAAAGGAAACCATCTGGTGGGATCAACTTAAGAAATCCAAGAACCTCGATGAGAAGATAATCTCATAGAGGAAATTCAAAGGATATCTCCAAGAGAAATATTATTCCGAGCATTACTATGAGAGAAAGATGAATGAGTTCTTTGAACTCAAGTTGGGAACCATGACAATGGAGGAATATGAGAAGTGATTCTTTGAATTTTTGAAGTATGTTGACTTCATCAAGGATGAGAAGGTTAAAATCCAAAGGTTTCTAAGTGGGTTACCCTGCTTCTATAGTGACAAGATTCAATATGACAACCCCAAGACCTTGGAGGAAACCATAAGGAGAGCAAGTCACCTTTATGAGAAAAGCAAAGGAAGGCCAGTATTCCAAAAGACTTGGAATGACAGGATGAAAGAGAAAAAGTATCAAAGGAAGAAAGGCTTTAAGCCACCCTTTTTCAGAAATAACTCCCAAGCAAGTCAGCAAGGCCGGGCATCCAAAAATGATCAAAATAATGCAGATTCATTTGGAAAAAGGCCAAGGTAACACCATGTTCAATGTTGGGGATGTGAAGGGAATCGCTTATATAAGGGCTGCCCTCATAAAGGAGAAGTAATGAGGAATTTCCACAACATTCAGGAGGATGAAACAATGGGAGACATGGGAGGAAGTATGAAAATGATTTATGCATCCTTGGATAACAAGCAGGAAGAATATCAATCCCCCATGATCGAAGTGGAAGGTAAGATTGATAGCCAACCCATAACAATTCTAATTGATTCTGGAGCTAGCCATAGTTACATAAATGCTAACATTGTTGAAATATTTCACTTGCAAAGGAGTAAGCACGAGAAATCTTAGTTAGTTCAGTTAGCCACGGGGGCTAAGACAAAGATCAATGAGTTGTTTAAATATTTTCAAATAGACATGAATGGACTCAACAAAAAGGTATATGTAAACATCATACCATTGGGTTCATATGACTATCTAATTGGAATGGATTGGTTGGAAAATCATCATGGTGTCAAGACTTTTACAACAAGACAATCGCATGTCTCGATGAGGAAGGGCAGCAAGGAAAGATTCAAAACATTCCAAGAGATGTAGTTGTTAGAGAAATTTTAGCTATGCAATTGAAGAAGAGCTTCAAGAATGGATGTCAGGCGTTTGCATCCCATATTGAGGAGGCAGCCAAATATGAAGCAGCAAGCATTGAAGACCATCCCATCATGAGGGATTTTGAAGATGTTTTTAGAGAAATCTCGGGATTTCCACCAAAGAGAGACATTGATTTCTCTATCGATTTGGTGCCAGGAGTTTCCCTGGTGTCTAATACACCATACAAAATAGGTACACCAAAATTGAAGGAGTTACATATGAAGCTTGAAGAGTTGTTAAAAAATGGGTATATATGCCCAAGTGTGTCACCTTGGGGAGCCCCAGTTCTTTTTGTGAAGAAGAAGGATGGAGCCTTAAGTCTATTAATTGATTTCATGCAACTTAATAAGGTTACCATAAAGAATAAGTATCCTTTACCCATAATTGATGATTTGTTTGATCAGTTGAAAGATACAAGAATATTTTCAAAGATTGACTTGAGATCAGGATATCATCAAGTAAGGATAAGGGAAGAAGACATCAGCAAGACAACATTCAGAACAAGATATGGGCATTATGAATTCACGGTAGTGCCATTTGGACTATCAAATGCCCCAACAATTTTTATGTGTTTGATGAATGGAGTGTTCAAGGAATACCTGGACAAGTTTTTGATTATGTTCTTATATGATATACTAATTTATTCTAAATCAGAAGAGGAACATGAGAAACATTTAACAATGTTCTTGCAAGTATTAAGAGAGCAAAGATTGTATGTCAAGCTAAGTAAGTGCATCTTTTACCAAAATAAGATTCTGTACTTGGGGCATATAATATCAACAGCAGGGATAGAAGTGAATCCTGAGAAGATAGAGGCCATTAGAGGATGGGCAGTGCTGAAGAATGTGACAGAGGTCAAATCATTCATGGGTCTTGTTGGTTATTACTGAAGATTTATAAAAGGTTTTTTAAAGATTGAAGGTCCAATCATTTCTTTGCAAAAGAAGGGTGTGAAGTTCGAATGAACTTCCAAGTGTGAAGAGAGTTTTCAACAATTCAAGGGAATATTGACAAGTGCACCAATATTGAAGATTGTAGATCCAAACGAAGATTTTGTTCTGTGCATCGATGCATGCAAGGAAAGGATTGGCAGAGTCCTTAGTCAAAAGGATCATGTGCTATGCTATGAGTCTAGAAAATTAAAAGAGCATGAGAGGAATTATGCTACCCATGACTTGGAGTTAGCAGTGATTGTACATGCATTGAAAATGTGGAGGCATTACCTTGGGGGTAATAAATTCGAGCTAAGGACAGACCACTGTGGTCTGAAGCATTTTTTTGGACAACCAACACTAAATGTTAGGAAAACTAGATGGCTGGAATTTCTGAGTGAATATGACTTTGAAATTAAGCAGATAAAGGGAAAGGAAAATCAAGTGGCCAGTGCACTCATCAGGAGATCTCATGAAGTTCATATTGTCATCATTAACATGTATGGGACAAATCTGAAAGACAAAATTGTTGCAACAGCAAATTCAGATCAGAATTATTTAAAAATAAAAGAGACATTACAGCAAGGAAATTTTCAGTAGAAATTTCATTATTATGAGTTGAAAGAAGATGGAATTCTCATGTGCAATGGTAAGGTGTATGTGCCAAATTTCATTGATCTGAAAAATGCAGTGTTTAAGGAGATGCACAATGTGCCATATGTCAGGCACCCAGGATATCAGAAGACAATTGCAGCAGTAAGAAGCCAATATTTTTTTCCATGAATGAACAAAGAAGTGGCTAATTACATAGCCAGGTGTCTAGAATGCCAAAAAGTAAAGACATAACATAGACACCCTAAAGGTTTTCTATATCCATTACCCATTCTGGAATGGAAGTGGGAAGTTGTCACAGTTTATTTTATTACTAAGCTACCCAGAATAGTGAAGCAACATGATTCCATCATGGTGGTGGTGGATAAGTTGACTAAAGCAACACATTTCATTCCAGTAAAGACTACACACAAGGAAACAAATATTGTAGAAAATTATATGAGAGAAGTTTCTAGGCTACATGGAGTGCCTAAGGCAATAGTTTCAGACAGGGATCCAAAGTTTACTTCCAATTTTTGGAAGGGTTTGTTCAAAGGATTTGGGGAAAATTTAAATCTTAGTACAACATATCATTCATATTTCGATAGGAAAACATAAAGGACTAACAGGATAATCAAGGACATGCTTAGAATGTATGTGATGAATCAACCATCAAAGTGGGAAGATTATATTCATTTAGTTGAATTTTCCTACAACAATGGGTATCATGCCTCCTTGAAAATGAGTCCATTTGAGAATTATATGGCAGGAAAAGTAACACCCCAGTGAGTTGGGATAATCCAGGAGACAGAGAAGTTGTTGGGCCAGAATTTCTAAAAGAAATGGAATATCAGATGGCAAGGATTAAGAAGAATTTGAAGGCTACCCAGGATAGGCAGAAAATTTATGCAGAGAGGAATAGAATTTTCATAGATTTTAAATTGGGAGAACATGTGTTTTTGAAAGTGAAGGCAAAGAGAAGTTCACTAAGATTAGGAAGTTGCCCGAAGTTGGTAGGAAAATATTATGGTCCTTTTGAAATATTAGAAAAGATAGGGCCAGTTGCATACATGCTTTCCTTACCTGCATCAATGTGTATTCATAATGTATTTCATGTATCATTACTTAAAAAGTATGTACCTGATACTAATCATGTAATTGATTTGAATGTGATCCAAGTGGAGCACGAAGGGGATTTCTGAGTGGAACCAGTATGCATCCTGGACCAGAAATTCAAAGTTCTCAGAAAAAAATCCATAGGGTTGGTAAAGGTTCAATGGACATGTTACGGTCCTGAAGATGCTACATTGGAGCATGAAGAAAACATGAAAACAAAATACCTGCAAATTTTTTACATTTCTGAGGAGGACATAATGAAAGACTCCATTTTGAGCAACTAGATTTATGGAACCACATCTCGGAGTCCTGGCCAACTGCATTGGGGACATTGATAAATGAATGGCACATTCCTTGGGTTAGCCATGATAAATGGATGGTACATCCCTTGGGTATCCCTAATAAAAGAATGGTGCATTCCTTGGGTCGAAGAGTTGAGAGGAACGTGAGATTTTGGTTGGAGTTGTTGTTGGAGTTGTTAAATTACATACATTTTATTTCTAAGTATTGTGATGTAAATTTGCACATATATATATATATATAGCATAGAGTGCACCGAGGACGGTGCACAATTGTAGGGGAGGGGGAATGTGTAGCATCCCAGCCTTAGACCGTTGGGCTATGCCACATACAATTTTTTCATTCCAACTGTATATATTTATATAAATTTAAACAAGCAAATATATTCTGCAACTACACAACTTCATGTAGAAATAACAGTAAAAATCTACATGCAACATACACAAGAAAAACCCATAAACATAAACACATGTATAAATACACAACATGTAAATTAACACACAATTAATATTTATCTTTGATAGAATACCACCAACTGCATGCAAACCTTCCACGATCCTCCCATCCTTAGACCACGTTGCTCAAAATTCTCAGCAGTGGGTCACCCCCGAGCTAGGACTAAACTCCACCCGGGTAAAGGGATTTCTAACCAGGATGATGCTACACAGAAACAGGAAGGATTTCATCCAAGGTGCCAACTCAAACTAACAGCCTACAGTCTCTCATTCCCCACATGCCTTTCCCACCCCAGGAAGTGTGTCCTTTCTCTGCTCAACAGTCCTTCGGTTGCCCCACTTCCCTTCCAGGGCTTCAGCAACAAGTCGGACATGAAGTCTTAGAGAATTGTAGCTGCAGGTGGGATCCCTCAGGAAATAAATTCACAACAATTCTCTCACCTGGAGAGAGTTTCTCACGGGCCTGAAAACCCACCTCTTCAATCCACTGGCTTGACAACATGCCTCTTCATTCCATCTCTTAAGTCAACCAGGTACAGGTAAAGGGAAACAACAAAATTTGGGTATGGAATAGGTGATGGCAGCAACCATGCTCAAGCAAGGAACGGTGTCCCTCGCCAAAATTTGTGTACCTCGCCAAAAACAATTTTGTCAATTGCACTAGATTTTAATCCTTGTGTCATCTGGCGTAAGCTTTTCCACTACAGCAAACCTCTAAACCTTTTTCCATTTGTCAAAATCACAAAGATTTACATCTAAATTTGTCAAGGCCCTCCCATCTCTCTTAGTTCTCAAATCCTTGATCTTTGAAAAGGGTCTTAAAAATTCCAAGTTGTCTTTGATATATAAAACCAAGCTACAGTTATTTTTTTTATATAAAATTATATATAAATTGTATTGTTTTAAAAATATTTTATATAATTTTAAAATAATACTTTATCATTAATTTAAAATTTTGGTAAAAAGAAAAAAATAATAAATAGAAGGCTTATTTGATTTTTATGCAAACAATATTGGGCCAATTACCTCATGGGCCCAATCTCCAATTAAAGCACCAAGCCAAGCACCTACAACACAACACAAGTCAGCCGAGACCGAGCTCTAGGCATCAAGTCACATGGAGGAGGAACTCACGAGGGGGCCCAAAAAGGGTGTGCTACGCGTCGAAAATTTGTGGGAACGTTGACATATTTAAACACCAACAAAGTGTTTTCAACCGTGCATGTGGGATATTTCGCATAAGGAAAAAATTTAAATGCCAATAATTATCGACGGCAGAACACGAATTGTCGAGCCGCATTTTTATTCTACTCACATGTGTCGAATGGATATTCATCATCACCAATGAAGGGAAAATGCCAACTGTCGATGTAGATAACGCATGGAGAGACACTTTCTTTGCACGCGTATCACAAGAAGAAAAATAACAAAAATGTGGAAAGTAATCATAAGATTGATAGGCAGGGCATAAATATTGGTTCTATAGGGTCATCAGAACATGATATCAGTATGTCTCCACTGATAAATAGCGTCGGAGGGGATTCAAAACATGGAGTAGAAAATGTAACTAGTAATTCTATCAAACGAGTAAATAATGACGTTGATATGTAGAATGGAAAATCTGAATTTACTTCTGTAGGAGTTGGTGGGAATGATGTCAATATAGCTCATGATACTCCAGGAGACCAGGGAATATTGCAGTCAAAAGATGATGCCTCTACTTGAAGAATGCCTCATTTTAAGTCCTAGTTTGCAAAGAGGTTGTATAGAGGATCACAGGATTTGATAGCATCCGGAAAATCTCAGGGAAATGAAGGTATGGTGTGAACACTTGTGTGTGTTTTGAATCCAAATGTAATGAGAAAATTGTTAAAGGATGCCCCAGCCACAAGATTCCCAAGCTTCATTTTCAAGTGTGCAGAGGGATATCTTCCCAGGTTCTGCCAACTCATCATCTAACAGTTCATATTATATTCAAATCAACGATAGTTGGATACTTCGAGCCTTCAAACATCTCCGATGTTTAACCATGTTAGCACCCTGTAATTTTCCCAAGGCTGTGGAGGCAGTCACAGAGGCAACATCAAAACCGCTTCGAGTCAGGGATCTAGCCCTCCAAGACTCAGAGAGGGATCTCTCTGTCAGATTTAGATTTGTTTGGAATAGGATATTAGGCTAGCTAATGGTTTCAGAGTTTGGATTTTGAAGTTTGTAATATTTGAGAGATTGAGAGTTTTGATTTCCATTGGGCCATGGGATCTATATGTCAAATCAGGGATCTATCTCAGGCATAATAAGATCTCATCCACAGGGAAAGAAAACAAGACCATTGGATCTGATGGGATCAAGTGAAATGGATGAGAAGAAAAGATTACAGGTCCATCAAGCAAAAGAGCAGCTAAGAATTCTTATGCTTAACTTTAGAAGAAAACATGAAGATCATTAAAAAGGCAGAGACAGAGTGTAATCAAACAAATTCTTCTCTTAGTCTTTCTTTTACTTGATAAGATAGAGAGATACATATATGGAATTACATAGTAAGAAAACATTTACGCAGAGAAAAAACATCACCAAGAAGTCTCACGCAGGAATCCTGTGAACCATGCCTTATTATTTCTGGTAGATCATCTAGAATGTTACAAAGTATCCCCTTAGGGGCTGGGAATGAATAAATCAACAATCCTCCCAGTCCACATTTTCCTTATTACAATATATAAACCGACTCTCTCCAGGCTTAGGAGGTCGAGTTCAATTGCCTCGACTAAAAATAGCAACAAATCCCCAAAAATCATGAACTGTCTGCCATGAAAGACGGGCCGAATTTCTGCAAAAAAGGGAACCGAACAGACATTTGTTTCTCTTCAATACTGACACCTGGGGGAAAAATGAAGGATTTTATTGTAGATGAGTATGTTGTAGACAAAAAAATATTTTTGTTTCACCAAATTCGCCTCCATCTCACCATAACAGCTCCCGCAAAATCGGGACTGTAACAGGAAAACCAAAAATCCAAAAACTGAGGCTGAAAGACAGCTTCGATTCTCCCAACTTGTTGTACCTTTGCAAAATATGGAAGAGGTTTTTGTTCTTCAGCCTGTGCTGAACAAACACCTCTCTCGGTTTTTTAAAATATGTCTCTGTTATCCCAGAATCGCCTTCGGAAGATGACATGCTAAACAGGCAAAAATGGGTGAAATTTGGGAAAAGCGGTTTTTTTTTGGGATAGGTGGTATTCCGGACCCCCCTGAGGTGGTAAGCAGTTTTAGGGGGGGGGGGGG
>ML786198.1:245854-258153 GCA_009831015.1 Picea engelmannii | reverse complement strand
AACTTCAGATGGCAAGGGGGGGTCCGGAATTATTTAAGGCAGTTTGGTTTAGTTTTATTGGGATATGATGTGAGAAGTTACAGGTGGGTAGAACTTAGGATAGTGTTAATTTTTTATTTTTGTTTTTATTACTTTCTTTTATTGTTTTATATGTTTTATTACGTGTTTTAATTTTATTTTATTTTAAATTTGTTATGTGCTTTAATGTTTTATGCTTTTTGTTTTATGTTTTTTATGTTTGTTTTATTATGTATATATATTTTTTATTATGTTTTGTTTTTTAATTTATTTTTTATTTAATTTGTTTTTAATTAATGTTTGTTTTGTTTATTAGTTTTTATTAATGTTAATTAATAAACACTAACCTAATCACTAATGTAACAACTAACTTAATTATTAATTAATTAATAATTAGTCTAACATATTTTAATGAAACTAACTATACTAATTTTATTTTAAATTATCCTCTCAAAACAACTTTATTAGGCTAACAAGCATTTAAAAATGCCACTAACCCTTTAATATTGTTTGATTATTATCCTAAGTTCATTTATTCATGCAGGGACGAGTGGTGGACGAGTTGTGGTCAACGGGACAAATGGGCAAGGGAGAGAGGGGCACAACGGTGGATGAAAAATGCAGCAGGGTGATGGAGAATCAGGCAAAATGGATGGAGGGGAAATGGAAATAACCGAGAGACCAGCAAGCTAGATGTCTTCATCATGGGGCAATGCTAAATAATAGCTAAAGAATCAGGTTACCTATGATTATAGGACTCTAACATAGGCTCCACCTGGGGATGGAAGCTCTTTCAGGAGGTGTCAAGAACCACTGAACTCTGAACATGCAGATCGGTGCTTTATTCATTGGGCCATGGAGTCACTGTAGCTACAATCTTTGAACCGGCTCAGATTTGACTAAACAATGAACTAGATACTATCAAATGCAAACTCTACTGGAAAGCATACAATACTAAAAAGATGCTCAAATGACTAAGCTTATTCAAAACTGCTACCTACCCTACACTACTGACCATTTCGTCTTTCTAAATGATACAATAATGTCAGTGCAGCCAATCAAGTAGCTACTCTACTAGCTCTACTCTTTCAATGTTTTCAATCAATATTAGAAATAGAACTTGCATAGGCATCATGAAATGTTTTCCATCATGATCTTCATCACAAGGGGATTGATAATCACGACACATAACAGAAAAACTGGAAATGCATTATGGCTCTGTGATGAACAATTTCTCCATATAAATAGCCACTGGATCAAGATAAACTTGACCTATTACTAGATATTCAAATTTAACCAACTCAACTTCATGATTCGATGTTATAGTTGTGCTATTTACATCTTCATGCACTTCTAGACATGGATGCAACTTTTCTGATGGGTTCTGAAACGATGCTTATGTTGAACACACCCCTGTAACTGACTTCCTGATCATGTCAATATCATAACAGCTTTTGAAATAGTTGGGGGTAAATGAAAACTGACTTTGAAAACACAATCTATCCAGCATATTAGTTATAGGGTCATAAAATATTTTAGATGACTGTGGAATTTGTTTTGCTGGCATTTCATGGCTTACCCTATGATCCTCAACCAGAATCTGACCAAGATTCCATTTCAAAGTATGAAAAGAACTAAAACATAAGGGCAGGGAATCAAAATGGATCAGCTCATTACCTGTCTCGGGCTTTGTGTTTTCATCCAAGTTTTGGCCTGCACAAAGACTCAAGGGCTCCACTTATGAATCTGCAATAGCTTCTATATCATCCATGTTCTCCTTACTTGGTGCATTAGAGCACTCCTCATCCTTTCTATTTACAACCTGCTTGAAATGTTCCCTCAGGAGTGAGGCAAAACACAGGGGCAGGCAGTTTGCATTTTCTTGAAAATTTTCTGCACTTTCCTCCTTGCAATCTTGATTAGTATGCAGAGTTTGATTGTCATTTTGGCTTTGTGGTAATTGGACTTCTTCTTCCCATGAATATAGTGTTGGTTTCTCTGAGCATTCATCATCAAACTCAACCACATAATCATCTAAAATTGTTGCTATGGGATCCTAAAAGGATTTACAAGATTGCTTCATTGATTCACATGACGGGTTCTAGCTTTCTATGTGTTTATCCTTCGACATATACTCAATATTATTTTTCAAAAACTGAAATGAATCAAAGCACAATGGTACAGAGTTATTTTGGATTAACTCATAATTTGTCTCGGGCTTTAAACTTCCATCTGGAATTTGAAAATAAAAGTAGGTAAGGGGCTACAATTCTGGGTTTAAAACATGCCTCCACATTAGCAATGGCATCTTCACCTATTTGATCATAACATTCTCCCTCCCTACTATTGACAACTTTCTTACAATTTTCTCTCAAAATTTGAAAAGAAGAGAAACATAAGGGCAAATATTTTTCCCTTACTCTGAAGTTTTCTGCATTTTCCTCATCGTTGTCATGGTTGTTTTGCAAAGGTTGATTGTCATGTCTGAATTGCAACTAATCTTCTTCCTACCAATGGCATGTTGTTGATTCCTTTGAACAATCCACATCTATTTCAGCCTTATGATCATCATCATACTGATCATACTTGGGTAAATCATCCATGGATGAAATTCCATTGAACATGCATATCATGTCAGGAGAATTTTCCACCACCCTCTGATTTTGAACTTCATCTTCGACTGTATGGTTAATGGAATACATGAAATAATCCTTTGGTGGTTCAGAATACTGAGGTTGGGCTGCAAATTGTTTGGGGACATTTATCCTTGTCCATTCTGGCACTAATGAAACATAAGGTCTTTGAACAACAAGCTCCTCTTTCCTACCAATTTTTTGCATCATCTCTTTTACAGTGTTGACCAAGACATCTAGCTTCACTTCTGAAGGTGGTATCCATCTATTTTTTGTTCTATCTTTCTCTTCTGCCTTTAACTTTGCTTTTTTGTTCAGCAAGTTAGCTTCCACATCAACTGCAATGTTCCGCATTTCTTCGAGAGTTGCAGTGTTCCTTTCTCTTAATTGGAATGCCATCTCAAGATCGAAGGCATCTGGGAAATGCAAGTGGGTTGATCCAGGGGGTGGCCTTATATCAACAGGCATTGCATGATATACTTTATTGAACCTTGTTGAAAACTATTGTACTATTTCCCCTAGCTGTCTTTTCAAATGGTCATACTCTTCTAGGATGAGAAAAACATTTCTCATGATCACCCATCGATCTAGGAAAACTTGCACAAATTGATGGAAATTGTTAATGCTTGCAGCTGGGATATTTTTAAACCAATTCTTAACTTTACCTTGAAAAGATAGGGCAAATATCCTTACATATACATCATCAGCTTCAACCTCATAAAGGTCAAGGAAATCTTCAAACCTCTGGATGTGTTTTTCAGCAGTAATATTGGCATTCTCTCCATCAAACCTGGGCATATTATTGGTGTAATTTGCAGGGAGGTCATCGAGGATAGAAGGAAAATATAGGGGCTTGTATTTGTCTAGGATTTTGGCAGGTAAAGGAGGTGAAGTAAGAGGCTTACAACCATCTGGAGCTTTAGCAAGAGTAGGAGATAAAGCAGAAGGCTTATGTCTCACTAGGACTTCTACAAGTGCATCTAGGATGTGCATAGGTGTATGCATATGTACATAATCTACAATTGGGGATCTGATCTCTTGAGGCTCATCAATTTGCAGATGATCAATGTAATCTTCAGCAATATACTTTTGATCGGGCTTAGAATAAGATAAAACATAATTGCAGATAAAACCAAAGATGTCTTGAATGCAATTTGAGCTTGAGTACCTAGTCTTTCTAGGCTGCTTAGCCATGCTTTAGGTTCTTCCTCGAGTGGAGTCTTTGAGTTGGCACTGTCTGGAGCTGATTGGAGTCATCAGGTGAATGATCTTCATCCTTCTTGTGTTTGGTCACTATCCACCATCAGTGATCAGATTTGGAACATTGAAGTGTACTACTGGAGAAATTTCCCCAGTATGGTCGCCATTTTGTTAGCACCCTGTAATTTGCCCAAGGCTATGGAGGTAGTCACAAAGGCAACATCAAAACCACTTCGAGTCAGGGATCTAGCCCTCAAAGACTCAGAGAGGGATCTCTCTGTCATATTTAGATTTGTTTGGAATAGGATATTAGGCTAGCTAATGGTTTCAGAGTTTGGATTTTGAAGTTTGTAATATTTGAGAGATTGAGAGTTGTGCTTCCCTTTGGGCCATGGGATCTATATGTCAAATCAGGGATCTATCTCAGGCATAATAAGATCTCATCCACGGAGCAAGAAAACAAGACCATTGGATCTGATGGGATCAAGTGGAATGAATGAGAAGAAAAGATTACAGGTCCATCAAGCAAAGGAGCAGCTAAGAATTCATGTGCATAACTTTAAACGAAAACAAGAAGATCATTAAAAAGGTAGAGACAGAGTGTAATCAAAAAAATTCTACTCTTATTCTTTCTTTTACTTGATGAGATAGAGAGATACATATATGGAATTATAGAGTAAGAAAACATTTACACAGAGAAAAAACATCACCAAGAAGTCTCACGCAGGAATCCTGTGAACCATGCCTTATTATTTCTGGTAGATCATCTAGAATGTTACAAAGTATCCCCTTAGGGGTTGGGAATGAATAAATCAACAATCCTCCCAGTCCACATTTTACTTATTACAATATATAAACCGACTCTCTCCAGGCTCAGGAGGTCGAGTTCAACTGCCTCGGCTAAAAATAGCAACAAATCCCCAAAAATCCTGAATTGTCTGCCATGAAAGACGGACCGAATTTATGCAAAAAAGGGGTCCGAACAGACATTTGTTTCTCTTCAATGTTGACACCTGGGAAAAAACTAAAGGAGGTTATTGTATATGAGTATGTTTCGGACAAAAACCTCTTTTTGTTTCGACAAATTCTCCTCCATCTCACCATAACAGCTCCTGCACAATCAGGATTGTAACAGGAAAACCAAAAATCCAAAAAATGAAGCTGAAAGACAACTTCTATTATCCCAACTGGTTGCACCTTTGCAACATCTAGAAGAGGTTTTTGTTTTTCAGCCCGTTCTAAACAAAAAATTCTCTCGGTTTTTTAAAATATGTCTTCGTTAGCCCAGAATTGCCTTCGGGGGATGACATGTTGAACATGAAAAAATGGGCGAAATTTGGGAAAAGCGATTTTTTTTTGGGATAGGTGGTATTCCGGACCCCCCTTAGGTGGTAAATGATTTTAGGGGGAGTATCCACTGGACTGTGGAGCCGACACTTGTCCATGAGTGGTTTCATGAAACATATCCATTCTGGGACCCCCCCCCCCCCTCGTTAAACTTCGGATGGCAAGGGGGGCTCCGTAATTATTTAAGGCCGTTTGATTTAGTTTTATTGGGATGTGATGTGAGAAGTTAAAGGTGGGTAGAACTTAGGACAGTGTTAATTTTTTTATTTATTTTTTATTACTTTCTTTTATTGTTTTATATGTTTTATTACGTGTTTTAATTTTATTTTATTTTAAATTTGTTATGTGTTTTAATGTTTTACGCTTTTTGTTTTATGTTTTTTATGTTTGTTTTATAATGTATATATATTTTTATTATGTTTTCTTTTTTAATTTGTTTTTTATTTAATTTGTTTTTAATTAATGTTTGTTTTGTTTATTAGTTTTTATTAATGTTAATTAATAAACACTAACCTAATCACTAATGTAACAACTAACTTAATTATCAATCAATTAATTAATTAATTAATTAATAATTAGTCTAACATACTTTAATTAAACTAACTATACTAATTTTATTTTAAATTATCCTCTCAAAACAACTTTATTAGGCTAACAAGCATTAAAAAATGCCACTAACCCTTTAATATTATTCAATTATTATCCTAAGTTCATTTATTCATGCAGGGACGAGTGGCGGGCGAGCTGTGGTCAACGGGACAAATGGGTAAGGGAGAGAGGGGCGTAGCGGTGGATGAAAAATGCAGCAGGGTGATGGAGGATCGGGCAAAATGGATGGAGGGGAAATGGAAATAACCGAGAGACCAGCAAGCCAGATGTCTTCATCACGGGGCAACGCCAAATAACAGCTGAATAATCGAGCTACCTATGATTATGGGACTCTAACAAACCACACACCAATTTCCGTCTTGTTCATCGTTCCGAGCGTCGCGTTCCACTTAGGGAGTTTTGAACACTGGATCAATTCAAATTGCCATTCCTAATTTCACCCGAAGGCCCAAAGTCAGGGTTCCTTGTGCTCTCAAATCCTAGTTCCATAATCATTGTTCTGTGTGTCAAGATTCCTTTTGGTTTATGTTAATTGCAAGTATTTCAAGAAGGCTCCTTCTACTTCGTGGGGAATGTGGACATTTGAGAATCACATTGTTTTGCTTTGTGACCAAAAGACTGCTACTATTTTTTATGTGATGCTACCTTTACTTCTGGAAAGGCACATCGTAGTCAGTTTCAACTTTCTCCAGAGACACCAGATCTTAGTTCAACTATGCCAAACGAGATAATAAGAAACTCTACTAAAGGATATTTGGGAAGGTCTGGAAGCTTCACAATTTTTGAAGGACAATTGTTTCATTTCCAATGGCCTTCCTCCTGTGGTTGGAGTAGGAAATTATTTCAAAGCTGATAACTCAATTGTAGTATACTTGTAGTGGTTCAGCGTTCTCATTAACAACTAAAAAATTATCTCGGTTTTCATGTGTTGTTGGCAAAAGTATGGTGAGCTTGGTGCCCAATCTCCAAACTAAGTCCATCAACTATCGGCCACGAAGCACATTTAACACATATCAAATTCAAACGACCAATACCAAGTTCCAAGCAGCATTGTGCCAGCAAGTATCAAAGAAAGGTAAACTCCCAAGAAGAATTCATCATGGTTACAGGTTACTCTCGATCACATTGGCTACACACTACAGTAGAATTATCAAACATTGTGATCTCCATCCAACATCGAAGCAATTTGAGAACAAGTGTTTGGGCTCAATAACAGGGTGATATTTACATGATCTGTGTAGAATTTGGAGCTTTTGTTGAATTAGCACCTGTACGTGAGCGGCTCTTGCATATTAGTGAATTGAGCATGAAATTTGTAGCTCGAGTTATGGATATTATTGTTCGAGTTACAAGGATATTGAAGAAGAAGAATATATACCAACTGTCCAAAATTCAAGCATGATATTCAACAGGTCATATAGCATCTGTAGGCAGTCAAATAGATCTAAGTATGCAAGTGGCAGATGATGGCTTCGAGCATTTCAAATCGAGAGAATCAAGCTTCAACATTCCAGATCTTTGGCAAACTTTTCCATAATTATTGCATCTTTATTTTATTTTTAGCATATGGATTGAGTTTGACTCCTAGAAGTCAGTAATAGTTTATCAGTTTTATTTATTTATATATATTCTATGAATTATAATAGGAAAAAGGAGGGGAACAGCCCGAGAGCCTTTTGGGTTGGGTTTGTAATGCAAGTTTATTTCAGCAATACATTCTACAAAACAAAGATATTCTAAGCCTTGTTGGGTTCAATCATTTGTTTCCTGTGTTTTGTTTATGATATTCTCATTGATTCTTTTTCTTTTATTCATGTATTCATCTAGGTTGTTATAACTACAATTCAGTGAATCTTCTATTGTAGTTAACTTTAAAGCATCTATTTGAAAGCAGGTTTTCCTCTGTTTGGATATGAGAAAAACAAGACCTGCAGTCTGATATTAATGCTTGATTACTGAAGGCAACTTAAATGAATTCATCGTCATTCTTCTACTGAAAGGAAGACCAGATTTATCAGAATTGGATACCTGGCTTTTTGTTTCAGTTTTGTCTATCTCACATCTTCTATCCATCCTCATGATTTTAAATGGATTTAGCAGACGAGGTCATGCTTCTTTATTTATGATTTGTAATGTTTGAAAGGCTTGTTCAGACCTAGATTCAGAAGCCTCAAAGAGCTAATCAATCAACCCATTATTATTTTCTCCAAAATGTGTTAAGGCTTGGCTCTATTACAACCTAGAGTCAACTCTTGCAACAACATTTTTTGGCGTCGTTGTCGGGGATGGTTTTGAAGGTATATATCTTCCCTGGGGTATGAAAAAGTCCAGATCTATTTCTTGGTGGTGAACAAAGGATAGGAATTCAATTGGCTATGATCATTCACCTGGCGACTCCACTGGTTTCAAGATGTCAAGTTCTTTTGCCGCTCGGATTGCTGTGAGGTTTGCTCCTTTGGATTTTACAAATGTTTTTGGTTTTCCAAACGTTGTTCCAGACATTAAAGTTTGGAAAGATATCCTTCCTAATTTCAGAGAAGATGTGGGTGACAATCCTGCACAACACTTGTTTGAATTTCATAAACGAATGGATAAATTGGATATACATCATGAAGATGTCCTCATGAAGTTGTTTATGTTTTCATTGGGAGGAGATGCTCAACATTGGTACAAATCTCTATCTCCTTCCAGTATTTCCTCATTGAAAGAATTCCGCACGGCTTTTCATAAACATTGCAATAGAATCCATTCAATGGATCTCCTTATTGAATATTGTTGCAATAAAGAATTCATAGAACAAGAAAAAAATTCAAAGCGGGAAGATTCCCTTCAAGAAGATCAAGCAAATCTTCATGAAGAGGAAGAAAAAATGTTAGAAATTTTTCAATAAGATGAAAAAATGGATGATCTAGATTCTCGTGAAATCTATTTGCTTATTGAAGACCATATGCCATCATCTTCTGAAAAGGATGGTTTTGACCATGATCATCTTGTTATTCCGACTTCTTCGAAGAAAATTATTATCCAAGAGCCTTATCAGTCTTTTAATGCATTACTTGACTTGAAATATAATGAACTACATGCTATTCAAAAGTCATTTCGGGAAGATCTGCAAGGTGATGGTGATGATAATATTGATGATGGCAGTAATTCAAATGTAATTGAAATTGTCTCAGAGGTAATTACTGTTATAAATACTTATGAAGATCAAGATGTCAATATTTAGTCATTATTGCAAGAGTATCACAAAATAGAGATTTATGAAAGTCAAGGTTCAATTTTTTTTTATGAGCAGTCTGTTTATGATGAGTATCCAGAGGATCAAGAAGAGCATATTTCTTTCCCAGCATGCATGAAAACATACAATAGTTCTCCTTTGTTTGAGAACTATGATGAATGTGATCTTGAAGTTAATGAGAAGGAGATCATATCAATTTCTTCAGAAGGTGTTGTTCAGCTGGAAACCAATCAGCAGCATCATGAAAATAATCAACCTGTGTATGACAATGATGAAGAAGATTCTTGGACAAGTGATGAAGAAGATAAGGAGGGGTTACTAGATCAGTTGATCTCTCCTTCTTGTTTACCAATTGTTGAGCAGCAGACTAGTGAGACCCAATATGACATTCTCGAGCGAGAAAAAGAAAAGACCAGCAATGGACCAAAGAAGCAGTTTCATTTTGATCTGCAGGAGGAGGTATGGGATGACTACAAAAAATTTATATCTTTCTGTGATCCAGTGGCAATTTATATGGATTCAAAATGGGGCATGAAATTGTTTATCTTCGATTTCTTGAGGGCAGAATTTCAAAACTGTAAGTACCTGCTTCCAAGATGTTTTTTGAAATTTGCAGCTACTCCTATCGTTTTTGTGCTCAAGGATGGAAGCATAAATAAATTTGTTAGTCAGATATTTGTTTGGCTGCTTTGGAAATTTTCTTATACTTGAGAATATTAGTGAAACTAGTTAGAGTAGGTATTGTATATAAATAATCTCGACTTCGAGCATTAGAGTGCAACTATAGTTTTCAGTATGTTTTCAGTTCAGTAGTTCGCTTCTTAGTTTGGCATCCAGTATGGTTCAGTTTCTAGGCATGATGACTCCATAGCCCAATGGAGGCACTTGTGCAAAACCTTTTCAGTTGCAGATAATAAGCAGTTTTGGTTTCATAACAGGTACAGGTACAATGACAGGGTTCAGAGTTTAACAGGGTTGATTTCAAGTCGCCCAATGGATGAAGGCACATAGTCTATTGTTCTTGGCGCTTTGCAGGAAAGCACCATCCCTAGATGGAGCCTATGTTAGAACAAATATTGCAATTTCTAAACTTTGTGTCCCTCGCCAAAAAAAAATTTGTCAGTTGCACTAGATTTTAATCCTTGTGTCGTCTGGCGTAAGCTTTTCCACTGCAGCAAACCTCTAAACCTTTCGCAATTTGTCAAAATTGCAAATCTTTACATCTAAATTTGTTGAAGCCCTCCCATCTCTCTTTGTTCACAAAACCTCGATCTTTGAAAAGGGTCTTAAAAATGCCAAGTTGTCTTTGATATATAAAACCAAGCTAGAGTTATTTTTTATATATAAATTATATTGTTTTAAAAATATTTTATATAATTTTAAAATAATACTTTATTATTAATTTAAAATTTTGGTAAAAAAAAAATAATAATAAATAAAAGGCTTATTTGATTTTTATGCAAAAATATATTGGGGCAATTACCTCACGGGCCCAATCTCCGATTAAAGCAGCGAGCCAAGCACTTGCAACACAACAAAAATCAACCGAGACCGAGCTCCAGGCATCTAGTCACACGAAGAAAGAGCTCACGAGGGGGCCCAAAAGAAACGGGATACGCGTCGAATTTTTGTGGGAACGTTGACATAGTTAAAAACCAACAAAGTGTTTTCACCCGTGCATGTGGGATATCTCGCATAAGGAAAAAATTTAAATGCCAATAATTATTGACAGCAGAACACCAATTGTCGAGCGCGTTTTTAGTGTACTCGCAGGTGTCGAATGGATATTCATCATCACCAGTGAAGGGAAAATGCCAACTGTCGATGTAGATAACGCATGGAGAGACACTTCCTCTGCACGCGGATCACAAGAAGAAAAATAACAAAAAAGTGGAAAGTAATCATAAAATTGACAGGCAGGGCATAAAAATTGGTTCTATAGGGTCATCAGAACATGATATCGGTATGTCTACACCGATAAATAGCGTCGGAGGGGATTCAAAACATGGAGTAGAAAATGTAACTAGTAATTCTATCAAACGAGTAAATAATGACGTTGATATGCAGAATGGAAAATCTGAATTTACTTCTGTAGGAGCTGGTGGGAATGATGTTAATATAGCTCATGACACTCCAGGAGACCAGGGAATATTGCAGTCAAAAGACGATGCCTCTACTGGAAGAATGCCTCATTTTAAGTCCTAGTTTGCAAAGAGGTTGTATAGAGGATCACAGGATTTGACAGCATCCGGAAAATCTCAGGGAAATGAAGGTATGGTGTGAACACTTGTGCGTGTTTTGAATCCAAATGTAATGAAAAAATTGTTAAAGGACGCCCCTGCCACAAGATTCCCAAGCTCCATTTTCAAGTGTGCAGAGGGATATCTTCCCAGGTTCTGCCAACTCATCATCTAACCGTTCATATTATACTCAAATCGACGATAGTCGAATACTTCGGGCCTTCAAACATCCCCTATGTTTAACCACACACTAATTTCCGTCTTCTTCATCGTTCTGAGCGTCGCGTTCCACTTAGGGAGTTTTGAACACTGGATCAATTCAAATTGCGATTCTTAATTTCACCCGAAGGCCCGAAGTTGCTCCGCGATTTTGTGCGCGATTTGCTCTTTTGATTGAGCAAATCTCTTCTTTGATTGTTTAGTTAACTGCAAGCGTTTGGTTTCTTGTTTTCATCACCGTGTTAGACTGTTAGCCGCTTCGTTATTTACGAAGCAATTCCTGCATGTAATTTCTTTTTAAATACCAATTCAATAATGAGATCTGTGCGCGTGTGTTTTGTGCGTTCTGTCCTGGCAATTCGTTTTCTGTTATTGCTATTCTGTTCTGCGGTTTTGTCAAATCGTTTTCTGTTTTCGCTGTTCTATCAATCCGTTTTTCTATCTTCCGCAGATCTGTTTTCATGGTATCAGAGCAGGCTGCAGATCCAGCCTCTGTCCAGCTTGTCGAATTGCAAAACGTTTTTCAGCAAGCTCTGTAAGAATTGCAAACTGTTTTTTTTCTGTGCAATTTTTTTTGTGTCGTCGGTATATAATTTTTTTTGCGCAGAAAATGGCCAGCATGAGCATCCAGGCTCTCATGCAAGCACCTGTTTTGAACGGGTCGAATCATAGCACTTGGGTAGCCAAGATGAAAGTTTTTCTGAGCTGTCATGAATGCTTAGAGATTGTCGAAGACGGAGTTACCTTGCTGAAAGCTGAAGATCGAGATGCATTGGATCGGGATGCGAGACGCAC
>ML786198.1:211687-224814 GCA_009831015.1 Picea engelmannii | reverse complement strand
ATTTGAGAGCATCCAGAAAACCTCAGGGAAATGAAGGTATGGTGTGAACACCAGTGCGTGTTGTGAATCCAAATGTAATGAGAAAATTGTTAAAGGACGCCCCTGCCACAAGATGCCCAAGTTGCGTTTTCAAGTGCGCACATGGATATATGCCCAGGTTCTGCCAACTCATCATCTGACCCATCATATTATACTCAGATCGACGATAGTCGGATACTTCAAGCCTTCAAACATCCCCGATGTTTAACCACACACTAATTTATGTCTTGGTCATCGCTCTGAGCGTCGGGTTCAACTTCGGGAGTTTTGAACACTGGATGAATTCAAATTGCCACTCCTCATTCCACCCGAAGTCAGGGTTCCTTGTGCTCTCAAATCTTGGTTCCATAATCATTGTTCTGTGTGGCAAGGTTCCTTTTGGTTTATGTTAATTTCAAGTATTTCAAGAAGGTTCCTTCTACTTCGCGGGAAATGTGGACATTTGAGAATCTCATTGTTTTGCTGTGTGACCAAAAGACTGCTGCTATTTTTGATGTGTTGCTACCTTTACTTCTGGAAAGGAACCTCATAGTCTGTTTCAACTTTCTCCAGAGACACCAGATATTAGTTCAACTATGCCAAACGAGATAATAAGAAACTCTACTAAAGGATATTTAGGAAGGTCTGGAAGCTTCACAATTTTTGAAGGACAACCGTTTCATTTCCAATGGCCTTTCTCTTGTGGCTGGAGCAGGAAATTATTTGAAACCTGATAGCTCAACTGTAGTATACTTGTAGTGGTTCAGGATTCTCATTAGCAACTGCAAAATCATCTCGGTTTTCATGTGTTGTTGGCAAAACTATGGTGAGATTGGCGCCTATGTCCAAACTAAGTCTATCAAATATCGGCCACGAAGCACATTTAACACATTTAACCAAGTTCTGGGCAGTATTGTGCCAGCAAGTATCAAAGAAAGGTAAACTCGTAGGCAGAATTCATCATGGTTACAGGTTACTCTTGGTCACATTGGCTACACACTACAGTAGGATTATCAAACACTGTGATCTCCATCCAACATCGAAGCGATCTGAGAATAAGTGTTTGGGTTCAATAACAGGGTTATATTTACATGACCTGTGTAGCATTTGGAGCTTTTGTTGAATTAGCACCTGTACATGAGGGGCTCTTGCATATTATTGAATTGAGCACGAAATTTGTAGCTCGAGCTGTGGATATTATTGTTCGAGTTACAAGGATATTGAAGAAGAAGCAAATATACCAACTGTCCAGATTTCAAGCATGATAGTCAGCAGGTCATCTAACATTTGTAGGTGGTCAAATAGATCTAAGTATGCAAGTGGCAGATGATGGCTTCGAGCATTTAAAATTGATAGAATCAAGCTTCAACATTCCATATCTTTGGCAAATTGTTCCATAATTCATAATTATTGCATATTTATTTTATTTTTAGCATATGGATTGAGTTTGACTCCTAGAAGTCAGTAATAGTTTATCAGTTTTATTGATTTATATATATTCTATGAATTGTAATAGGAAAAAGGAGGGGGACAGCCCGAGAGCCTTTTGGGTTGGGTTTGTAATGTAAGTTTCTTTCAACAATACATTCTACAAAACAAAGAGATTTTAAGCCTTGTTGGGTTAAATCATGTGTTTCCTGTGTTTTGTTTATGATATTCTCATTGATTCTTTTTTTTTTATTCATGTATTCATCTAGGTTGTAATAACTACAATTCAATGAAACATCTACTGTAGTTAACTTTAAAGCATCAATTTGAAAGCAGATTTTCCTCTGTTTGCCTATGATAAAAACAAGACCTACAATCTGATATTAATGCTTGATTATTGAAGGCAACTTAAATGAATTCATCGTCATTCTTCTACTGAAAGGAAGACCAGATTTATC
This sequence comes from Picea engelmannii, assembly GCA_009831015.1. Classification (NCBI taxonomy): domain Eukaryota; kingdom Viridiplantae; phylum Streptophyta; class Pinopsida; order Pinales; family Pinaceae; genus Picea; species Picea engelmannii. The sequence continues at coordinate 222,910 of ML786198.1, read as the reverse complement.
GGAATTGGATACCTGGATTTTTGTTTCAGTTTTGTCTATCTCACATCTTCTATCCATCCTCGTGATTTTAAATGGATTTAGCAGACGAGGTCATGCCTCTTTATTTCTGATTTGTAATGTTTGAAAGGCTCGTTTAGACCTAGATCCAGAAGCCTCAAATAGTTGATCAATCAAACCATTATTATTTTCTTCAAAATGTGCTAAGGCTTGGCTCTATTATAGCCTAGAGTCAACTCTTGCAACAACAACAGTAACCACTTTCAAGCAAGGAACAATATTGGCGTGGGTATGGAACAATACTGGCTCGGGTAAGGTACAAGTGCACTACCCGTGACAGTGAGGTACTACGTACAGCTCTAGGGTTGCAGAGGTCGAATGATGGAGTGAAACAGAGTGAATCGATGGCAGACTGGTGAATCATGAATGTGATGGTGAATGGGGAGAATGGTCTAATTTTCCCCTCATATAACTACATGCGCCCTAAATGACACATGTCTCTCAAGGAACTCATTCCTCTCCACTTGTAATGCATTCCCCTTTACATAGGAACTTAGGATAACATGGGTTTTATCCATACCTTAGTATTTTAGGAATAATATTATAATATTCCCTTGGAGATAATCCCTCTATCTTTGCCCCTTTCCTAGGCTCTTAACCCCCCCTTTCCCTTCCTAGTGGAGTTTAGTCCCCTATACTCTTTTATCATGATTGGTCTACATGCAATGATATATTTTATTAATGATATGAATGTTTACATTTACAAAAATAGGCTCATTGGCCTTTAACATCTAGGATCTCCAGCCTAATAATCCCATAAGACTTCTAGCCTATAATAACCTGGCTCACCAGCCTATAAAACATATTCAAATTTATAACTGGGGCTCGATCTTGGGGTGTTACATCATGCTCCCCTTGTTTATGCATTGTCCTCAGTGCAATATATAAACATTTACCACCCAAAAATTTAAAAACCTTCAAAATGATTCAAGTATTCTACCCGCATAACATCCTTGTGCTCCCAAGCTGCATCCTTAAGACCGTACCAGGTCCATTGGACCTTTACTAGCTCTATGGCTTGATTCTGGAGCTGCTTGATCTTTCGGTCTAGTTGTTAGGGTCATAACCCGCACATAGGTAGAACAATATATTCAGATGTAATAAAGGTCAATATTAATAAGGCCTTGCAATAAAATAGAATAAGTCGAATGTAAGAAGACCTAATAGAAGCTTCCGCTTCTAGAAGGATCTTCCTCTAGATGCTTCTTTTGATAGACATATTTAGTATAAATAGGAGTCGAGGGTATGAGAACCCTAGCTTGGATATTATTGTAATAGAGATCTTCTCGACTGGAGGTTGCCCCCTCAAAGAGGCCCGTGAACATTGCTCTTAGAATCAAAGTGTTATTTATGTTGTTATTCTAATATCATTTCAGTGTTATTGTGGTGATTGTTCTAGTTATATTGTTGTTATTCTGCCATTTCTAGCATTTTATTTATGTTCTAAATACTTTTTATATATGGTATATTACAAGTGGTATCAAAGCACTTTCCTTGGCAAAAATTGTGGGTAAATTTTTTTTTCGGGTTAGAGATGTATTCTGGCGTCTTTAAGCCACGGAGATTTGTCGTTACACACATAAACACGCAGTTGAGGGATTCATACACGCAGGAAATACAAGTGGTACTTAGTTTTCTTTAATGATATCATCATCTATAGAAAAACTTGGATAGACCATCTTTCTCATGTGGATCGAGTTCTCCATCTACTCTCTCAGCACCAACTTTTCCTGAAACAGTCTAAATGTGCTTTTGGCACCTCCGAAGTAGACTACTTGGGTCATCTAGTTGGCAAGGATGGTGTCAGGGTGGATCCAAAAAAGATTGAAGCTATGCAAGACTGGCCTCACACAAAGACTCTCAAAAGATTGCATGGATTTTTGGGCTTAACAGGTTATTATTGCAAGTTTGTTAAAAATTATGGAAAGATTGCAACACCTCTCACTGCTCTTCTAAAAAATAAATATTTCACTTGGACTCCAGCCGCTACTCAAGATTTTCAAACCTTGAAGATGGCCATGTGCACCACTCCAGTCCTGGCCCTTCCTAATTTCAAAAATTCCTTTGTCTTGGAATGTGATGCTTCAGGGAAAGGAATTGGTGTTTTCCTTATGCAAGAGGGTTGGCCTTTGGCCTTTACCAGCAAGAAACTATCTGAAAGAAATCTGGGCAAATCAATCTATGAAAAGGAAATATTCGCTATTTTGCATGTCGTTGATCTATGGAGCCCTTATCTATTGGGTAAACACTTCCAAATTAAGACAAACCATCAAAGCCTCAAGTATTTTCTAGAGCATTTCCTCCCCGGAGCAACAAAAATGGGTGACTAATCTCTTTGGATATGGTTATGAGATCATTTACAAGAAAGGAAAAGACAATGTGGTTGTAGATGCACTTTCTCGAAAATATGAAGATGAAGGATCCCTTTTTATCTCTTTCCTTCATTTTACTAGATTGGCTCCAAGCCATTTGCTAGGAATGGCTAGAAGATCCCAAAAGTTCGCATTTGATCCAACAATTGCAGTCCAATGCTCCATCTTCCCCAGGGTAATCTTGGCTCCATGATGAGCTTCAATACAAAGGTCGTTTGTACTTAAGTAAACAATCAAAGCTTAAATCCATGGTACTTTCTAAGATTCATGCTACACCCATAGCAGGGCACTTTGGGTTCACCAAAACCTATTACAGGGTCAAACGTTATTTTTTCTGGGATGGTATGAAACAGGACATTCGTAATTTTTTCGTTGAATGTGATGTGTGTCAATGCAACAAGGGAGAATTAGTCAAGTCTCCAGGCACACTACAACCGCTTCTGATTCCACCTGCTATTTGGAGGGATATCTCTATGGATTTTATTACATGCTTACCCAAATCAGGAAATAAATCAGTCATCATGGTGGTTGTTGATCGCCTTTCCAAGTATGCTCATTTCTGCGCTCTTCAACACCCATTTACAACATCCACAGTGGCTCAAATCTTCATGGATCAGGTCTTCAAGCTTCATGGCATGCCGCACTCTATTGTTTCTGATCGCAACCCAACTTTCACAAGAAAATTTTGCAAGAAATGTTCAAGCTACAAGGCACCCAATTGCACCTCAGCACAGCTTATCATCCCCAGACTGATGGTCAAACGAAAGTTGTCAACAAGTGTTTGGAAACATATTTGAGGTGTTTTTCCTCGAAAAATCAAAATCAATGGGCTCAATGGTTACCCCTAGTTGAATGGTGGTAAAACACTTCATACCATACAGCTACACGCATGACTCCTTTTGAAGCGGTATATGGCCAGAATCCACCTTCAGTTCTCTCATACTTACCTGGTGTCTCGAAGGTCTAGGTGGTTGACCAAAAAACTTACAGTTCGAGAAGCTATTCTCCGTACCCTCAAAGATAATTTGGTCATGGCACAGAATCACATGAAGCAACAAGCAGATCAAGGTTGCTTTGAATGTCAATTTGTAGAAGGGGATTAGGTGTTTCTTTGACTGCAACCTTACAAGCAAAATTCCCTCAGGGTTGAGCATTGTCAGAAGCTAGCGCCCAAATTTTATGGTCCTTATACCATTATCAATCATGTGGGACAGGTGGCCCATCAGTTAGCTTTGCCCAGTCATTCGAAGCTACATCTTGTTTTTCATATTTCATGCTGAAAGGTGACTGGAACTAAGTGCCAAATTCAAACCAACCTTCCTGAGTTAGTCGAAGAAGGATCCATTTGGCTACAGCCACAAGAATTTTTTGACCAGCATGAGCATCGTCTGCGTCAGAGAACCATCAAGGAAGTGTTAGTCCAGTGGAAAGATACGACTCCAGCAAATGCCACTTGGGAACCAGCTACCATTCTGTAGCAATTTCCACATCTCAAGCCTTGAGGACAAGGTTGTTTTTAAGGGGGCAGACATGTTAGGTTCCTAACCCACACATAGGTAGAACAATATATTCAGATGTAATAAAGGTCAATATTAATAAGTCCTTGCAATAAAATAGAATAAGTCGAATGTAAGAAGACCTAATAAAATCTTCCGCTTCTAGAAGGATCTTCCTCTAGATGCTTCTTTTGATAGACATATTTAGTATAAATAGGATTCGAGGGTATGAGAACCCTAGCTTGGATATTATTGTAATAAATATCTGCTTGACTAGAGGCTTCCCCCTCGAAGAGGCCCGTGAACATTGCTCTCAGAATCAAAGTGTTATTTATGTTGTTATTCTTATATCATTTCAGTGTTATTGTGGTGATTGTTTTGGTTATATTGTTGTTATTCTTCCATTTCTATCATTTTATTTATGTTCTGCATACTTTTTATATCTAGTATATTACCCTAGTATGCACACCGGATGTATTTGGAAAGCGTCTTCTTGGTCCACCTATATCACATTCCAATCAATAACATGATTAGCATCAGGTACATACTTTTTGAGCAATGATACATGGAATACATTATGAATAGGCATTGTTGCAGGTAATGCAAGCATGTATGCTACAGGCCCAATCCTCTATAGGATTTAAAATGGCCCATAATAACGAGTTGCCAACTTTGAAAAAATTCCCAACTTCAGGAAACTTTTGTTGGCATTTACTTTCAAGAATACATGGTCACCCACTTTAAATTCCCTGTGAGTTCTTCCCTTATCAACATAGCTTTTATGCCTGTCTTGAGCATCATTTAAATTCTATTTTATTTTTTACATCTTCTCTTCCATTTCCCGAAGTAATTTTGGCCCAACCACTGCTCTGTCTATTGGGTTGTCCCAACTTTCTGGTGTGTTGCACCTTCTACCATAAAGTGCCTCAAATGGGCTCATCTTTAGAGATGTTTGGTACCCATTGTTATAATCAAACTCTACCAAGTGTAGGTAGACTTCCCATTTTGATGGTTTATCCATCACATACATCCTCAACATATCCTCAATCACTTGGTTCACCCTCTCTATTTGTCCATTAGATTCTAGATGATAAGTTGTGCTAAAATTCAAATTTGTTCCAAATCCTTTAAATAATCCTTTACAAAAGTTGGATGTGAATTTTGGATCTCTGTCAGACACAATTGTCTTGGGTATACCATGCAGTCAAGAAATTTCTCACATATAGATATCAACAATGTTTTTTCTTTGTGATTGAGCTTTACCGGAATAAAATGGGCAGCTTTGGTAATCTTGTCCACCACTACCATGATAGAATCATGTTGCTTGTTGGTTCTGGGTAGTTTGGTGATGAAATCCAGTGTTACAACTTCCCATTTCCACTCGGGAATGGGTAATGGTTGTAGCAACCCAGTTGGGTGTCTATGCTCAGCCTTGACCTTTTGACACTCTAAACATTTGGCAATATACTCAGCAATTTCCCTCTTCATGTCTGGTCAATAATATTGGCTCTTGAAAACTGCAATAGTTTTTTGATACCTCGGGTGCCCAACATAAGGTACATTATGCATTTCTTTCAATATCAGATTCTTCAATTCCTGGGAATTTGGTACATAAAGTTTTCCTCTGTACATGAGAATTTCATCATCTCCCATGAGCTTGTAGTCTTCAATTTTCTGTTGCAAAATACCTTGTTGTAATTTTTCTACTATTTCCATGTATTGCAAATCTGATTTTGCATCCTACAAGAATTTGTCCTTCAAATATGATTGGTACATGTTGATGGTTCTAGCATGCAACTCATGCACCCTTCTGCTAAGGGCATCAGCTACCTTGTTCTCTTTCTCTTTGATATGCTTTATATCAAAGCCATATTCACTGAGAAATTCTAACCATCTTCTTTGTCTAACATTTAGAGTTGGTTGTCCAAATAAATATTTCAAACCATTAAGGTTTGTCCTCAACTCAAATTGTTTCCCCATGAGGTAGTGCCTCCACATCTTCAAGGAATGCACTATGCCTTCCAACTCCAAATCATGAGTAGCATAGTGCCTTTCATGCTCCTTCAACTTCCTTGATTTATATCATACAACATATCCGTTTTGACTGAGGACTCCACCAATTCCTTCTTTATATGCATCAATGCATACAATGAATTCTTCATTTGGATCAACGATCCTTAGTATTGGAGCATTGGTTAATAAATGCTTCAAGTGTCGGAAACTCTTTTCATACTCCAATGTCCATTGAAAATTCACTCCCTCCTTTTGCAAGGAAGTGATTGGGTGTGCAATCTTTGAGAATCCTTCAATAAATATTTTGTAGTAGCCCACAAGGCCCATGAATGATCTGACCTCTGTCACATTCTTTGTTGTTGACTATCCCCTAATCGTCTCAATATTTTCAGGATCCACTGCTATCCCTTCCTTAGATATGATATGCCCAAAATAGTGAATTTGCTTCTGATAAAATGAGCACTTGCTCAATTTTGCATACAGTTGATGCTCCCTTAATACCTGTAGTACCAACCTCAAGTGTTGTTCATGCTCTTCCTTTGACTTGGAATATATAATAATTTCATCTAAAAATACAATGACAAACTTATCTAAGTATTCTCTGAAAATTCCATTCATTAAACACATGAAGATAGCTAGTGCATTTTTAACCCAAATGGCACCACTGTGAATTCATAATGGCCATACCTTGTTCTAAAAGCAATCTTGATGATGTCTTCTTATTTAATTCTTACCTGATGATAACCTGAACTGAGATCAAACTTGGAGAATACTTTTGCATTCTTCAACTGATAAAAGAGGTCATATGTCCTTGGAAAATGATACTTATTCTTCATAGTTACCTTTTTCAGTTGCCTGAAGTCCATGCAAAGTCTCAATGTTCCATCCTTCTTCTTCACAAATAATATTGGGGCACCCCCAGGTGACACACTTGGGCATATATACCCCTTCTTCAGAAGCTCTTCAAGTTGCATTTGCAACTCCTTCAGTTGTGGTGTACTCATCCTGTATGGGGTCTTGGATACTGAAGTTGCTCCAGGCATCAGATTGATGGAGAAATCAATGTCTCTTTTAGGGGGTAATCCTAGTATTTCTTTAAATACATCTTCAAATTCTTTTAGGACTGCATAATATTCAATATTTGACACCCTATCTTTAGGTGTCTCTTCCATATGAGATGCAAATATTTGACACCCTTTCCTATAACTTTTCTTCAGTTGCAATGCTGGGATTTTTCTGACAGTTATTGCCCTGGGAATTCCATGTATTGTCCTTAGGTTCCCTTCTCTATCCCAACAAGTGAATTATTTATTATAACAATCTAGGATAGCATGGTGTTGGTCCAACCAATACATACCAATTAGACAGTCAAATGAACCTAAAGGCAAGATGTTCAAATCTTCCATAGTGCTCAGTGCATTCATGTCCATTGGACATGACTTAATCATCTCATTAACTTTTCTTTTGGCTCTGGTAGCCAGCTGCACCAACCAAGATTTTCCATGCTTTCTTCTTGGCAAATTCAATCTTTCCACCATATTAGGATCTATATAACTATGACTAGCTTTTAAATCAATTAAAATAGCAATTGTTTGGATGTTGATCATACCTTTCACTTCAATCATATGTGACCGAAACTCTGATTGCTTGTTGTCCAAGGCTGCATAGATCCTAGGTACGCTTTTTCCCATGTCCTCCATTGTTTGAGATTTATGTACATTGTGAACAGTCCTCACTTTTTCACCTCTATGGGGACAATCTTTGTACATATGATCTCCCTTACAACCCCAACATTGAATAGGTGGTTTCCTTAGTCTTTCCCCCCCTGCCTCTATCGTTATGGGTTCTCTAGAAGTTGGTTGTCCCTGAGGATTATTTCTGAAGAATGGTTGCTTAGTTCCCTTCTTCCTCTATTCCATCTAGTATTTCTTATTGTCTTCTCAAGCTTTTTGGAAAGTTGGCCTTCCTTTATGATGATCATATAGACATTTAGCTTTCCTTGTGGTCTCCTCTAATGTTTTGGGATCATCATATTGTATCTTGTCACTGATGAATGATGGAAATCCACTCAAATACCTCTAAATCTTAACTATCTCATCCTTGATGAAAGAAACATACTTTAGCAGTTCTAAAAACCTTCTTTCATATTCATCTATGGTCATACTCCCAAGCTTGAGTTCAAAAAACTCCATTTTATTGTCATAGTATCTCTTAGTCAAGTATTTATTTTGAAAATACTTCTTGAATTCCTTCCAAGTAAAATTCTTCTCCTTAACGTGCTGCACCTACACAAGCTGGTCCCACCACATGGATGCCTTTCCCTTGAGCTGATACATGGAAATTATTTCTTCTGCATGTGAAGAGTAATTATGTAATTGAAAATACTTTCTCATGCCTAGCATCCATGTCCCAACATCTTCATCCTTCTTGTGCTCACCATCAAATGTAGGAGATTTGGTTTTGTTATTTTCTCCTTGTAGCTCATTCACCCTAGACCTCTTCTTATGCTTCCTGATAGGGGATGGACTTGAGTTGTTGGGTGCTCTCCTATTGGAATGCCTCAGGGAGTGATGGTGATGTCTGCTAACACTTCTAGTTCTTCTTTTCTCATCAGAAAACCTGTGACTTCTTGATTTGCCTGAGACATTCTCCTTATCCATCTTCTTTTCTATTTTCTCCAAGCTCTGCATTAACTTTATGTTGAAGTCCTTATACTGCTCTTTGGCTTTCATAATATTTTCATTATCATCTTTATGACTTTGGACATCCTTTTTCAAAATTTTAATTGTCTCTACCAAGTTCATGTTTTCTTCCTTTCCTTCTCCATGTCCATTTGAGTTTGTCCCTTCAATACCCATATGGAAACCCATCCCTCTGATATCATCTTCCTTGATGTAAGCCCCCTATGTATTGTCCATCTCTCTGCACTTTGTGTTGATCCTGTACTGATCTAATAGTTGTTAACTCTGCAAAATGTGCAGCCAACAGAACTTGTTAGGGTGATTGATTTAACAAATTGAGGAAATTAAGCTCAATTCTGGTTCCATAATGCATCAGAATTCTTTCTTCTAATTTTCTTGAAAATTTCCTACCTAGGTCAATTTTCTGGGTGAGTAGTTATATTCTATTGTTCAGGACCTTTCCAATTTCTACTTCCATGCTCAATTCTGAGTCTTGAGTAGAAAGTTATGGATATTTGAAAAGTATCTTTTATGTAAGGTAATCCCTGTACATTTTTTCTTCTCCTTTAGAGCCAAATTAGCTCTTGGACCTGTGCTAGATCCTCTCGTAAAATACACAGGTCCTTTTTACTTCTTCAGGTGCAGGTTTGTACAAATTGGAACCCCACGGACTCCTTCTTTTAGCCCCTTTCCACCTTAAAAACAAAAATTTCAAGTGCTAGCCCCTTTACTTTGGTGAAAACCTCATAACATCGTGGCTAGGACCAGGCGCTTAGCCACAAGGGTGTTATTCAGAGCTCCAGGACTTCATACCTTCAAAACTTCGGGCTTTGGAGGTTCTTACAAAATTTCACCTTAATTCTCACGAACGTCGAACTGGCGAACTCCCGGAGAGGATATCCGGAGCTTCATGCTACAGAGGTTCTTGCAACAACATACTCCCATTCTATCGAATGTCAAAATTTCAAACTTCTGGGGTCTCATTAGAAACTATGCACCAGAGGGGTGATACATGGAAACAATATGGAGATGACACATGGCCCAATCGACAATTGACACGTGTTGAGTTTCAATTGGTACAAAAGGTCTGTGAAAAGCATGAATCAGGTTGACACGTGGCATGAATAATATGGGTCCACATCACCTGATGTCATCATGCCATGCTACTTCGACGCTCTGGGACCTCAAGACTCTAGGCTTCAGAGGATTTCACACCAGCACACGTTAAAACACCTGAACGTCGAACTGGCGAACTCCTGAACTGTCGCTCTCTGAAGCTTCACTACTTCGATGCTCCGGATGTAAATTCTAACCTTGTACAACATCTACTGCAAACTGATATTTAGAAAAGAACAGAAAAGATACAATGGCAAATACAAACATTACACAGAGATTTTTTCACCTGGAAACCCAAACCGGGAAAACTAGCATATATTATATTCATACCTTGTTTTTCATTGTTTACAATACAATATACATATAGGAGCCAGCGGCATCCAAAACCCTAACCCAATATTATATTCATACCTTGTTTTTCATTGTTTACAATACAATATACATATAGGAGCCAGCGGCATCCAAAACCCTAACCCAATGACCTGGATTAGTCCAAAACCCTAATTCCTTAACCGGAAATAGAAAACCATCGGCAAAAGACCATGTGCCGAAAAACCACCTAATATCATGTGGTCCCGGAAATATGTCGTCCCAGTAATATGTTGTCCCGGAAATATGTCGGCCCGGAAATATGTCGGCCCGGCGGAAATATGTCGGTCCAAAAAAAAAAAATTCGGGGGCGCTGCCCCTGAACCCCCAGGCGGGGGGCTCCGCCCCCCTCTAACCCCCCTGCGCGCCCAGCGCAGGCGCTCAGACACTACTACTCGTGCAAAGAATATAACACATACCCAACATTCTCCCACTTGTTGTTTTCTTTGCACACAGGGGGTTACAGGGTTACATAGTCAACAATCCAGGGCAGCAATGCCCATGGATCCTCTACACCAAGAGAACTTCTCAGTGCTCACAGATTTTGTTAATGAATCTGCAACATTTTTCAAAGTTTCCACCTTCATCAGTGATACTTTGTTTTCTTCAATCATGTCTCTTACAAAATGATATTGAACATCAATGTGCTTTGTCTTTGTGCAAGATACCAGATATATAAAATATGCAGAACAGAAATAAAATGCTAGAAATGGCAGAATAACAGTAAAATATCCATCATAATCTTCACAATACACAGAAATAAGTTGCGAAATAGCAATAGAAAAGAACTTTGGTTTAGAAATCAATGTTCACAGGCCTCTTCGAGGGGGCAACCTCCAGTCGAGCAGCGCTCTGTTACAATAATCTCCAAGCTAGAGTTTTCATAGACTCTACTCTTATTTATACTAAATATGTCTATTAAGAGAAGCATCTAGAGGAAGATCCTTCTAGAAGCGAAAGCTTCTATTAGGTCTTATTACATCCTCCTTATTCTATTTTATTGAAAGGTCTTATTAATATTGACCTTTATTACATCTGAATACATTGATCTACCTATGTGCGGGTTAGGACCTTAACATGTCCGCCCCCTTAAAAACAGCCTTGTCCTCAAGGCTTGAG
>ML786198.1:184449-202871 GCA_009831015.1 Picea engelmannii | reverse complement strand
AAATATGTCGTCCTGGAAATATGTCGGCCCAGCGGAAATATGTCGGCCCAAAAAAAAAAAAATTTGGGGGCGCTGCCCCCGAACCCCCACGCGGGCGGCTCCACCCCCCTGCACACCCGACACAAGCGCTCAAACACTACTACTTGTGCAAAGAATATAACACATACCCAACACCAGAGCTTCGGGTTTCGTAGGTTTCTTCCTCAACATACTTCAAAACTCCCAAACGCCAAACTTCCAGACTCCCGACAAGGTGCTCTCTGGAGATTCGGGACTTCAAGCTTCGGGAGACTTCTCCACATAACACTACAAATCTCCTGAACATCGAATTTCTAAATACTTGCTAATCTACAAACACGTTTCCCCAAACATGAATGGTCCACATTGGCTTCGAACTTCGTAGCTTCGGGGAAATCTCCTCCTGGAAACACGAGGACTAAAAAAACTCTCGGAGTGTCGAACCACCGAAACGTGAGATCTACGGCTCATATTTGTTCCACGGGTAATCCAATGGTCAGGTGCTCCTCCCAGTGATCTATGGTGTAGATTCAGTCTGGGACTCCAGAGCTTCGGGGATTTCACCTCCTTTTCATCAAAGACTTAAAAATTGTCGAAGTTGCGAAGTGTGAAGGACTTGAGGGTTTAACCGTCGTGATCCTTCTCCAAATCCAACGGCTATAAAGGATTTTTTCCCCTCTCGAACAGATCTCAACTGTTCTTCTTCTCACAAACAAAGATTTCTCTTCTCTAATATTGGAACTTAAATAAGTCTCTTGTGCACTCCTTGCACTTCAAATTCAACCAATCCCAAGTTGAAATTTTCTTCAACAAATATGAAATTATGGATATTTCACCACTTTGGCCAATTTCCTCCAATTTTCCAAGAATTTAACAACAGAAATTGGGCCTTTTTCCCAATTCCATGCAAGTGAATCAATTCATCTTGCTACGTCCATCCAGGCTCAGTTTTGGAAATTGGGGCTCTGATACCATATTGTAGCATCCCCGACCTTAGACCGTTGGGCTATGCCACATACAAAGTTTTCATTCCAACGGTATATATTTATATAAATTTAAACAGGAAAATATATTTTGCAAGTACACAGCATCATGACCATTGGGCTATGCCACATACAAAGTTTTAATTCCAACTGTATATATTTATATAAATTTAAACAGGCAAATATATTCCGCAACTACACAATGTCATGCAGAAATAAAAGTAAAAATCTACATGTAGCATACACAAGCAAAACCCATAAATATAAGCACATGTATAAATACACAGCATGTAAATTAACACACAATTGATATTTATCTTTGATAGAAGACCACCAACTGCGTGCAGACCTTCCACAATCCTCCCAGCCTTAGACCACGCTGCTCAAAATTCTCAGCAGTGGGTCACCCCCGAGCTCGGACTAAACTCCACCCGGGTAAATGGATTTCTAACTAGGTTGATGCTACACAGACAACAGGAAGGATTTCATCCCAGGTGCCAACTCAAACTAACAGCTTACAATCTCTCATTCCCCACATGCTTGTCCCACCCTAGGAAGTGTGCCCCTTTTCTTCTTAACATTCCTTTGGCTACCCCACATTCCTTCCAATGCTTCAGCAACAAGTCAGACACGAAGTCTCAGAGAATTGTAGCTACAGTTGGGCTCCCTCAGGAAATAAATTCTCGGCAATTCTCTCACCTGGAGAGAGTTTCTCACAGGCCTAACAACCTGTCTCTTCAATCCAGGGGCATGACAACCCGCCTCTTCATTCCAACTCTTAATTCAACGAGGTACAGGTATAAGCGAGGGAGCAATAGAATCCAGGTATGGAATAGGTGATGGAAGCAACCACGCTCAGGAAAAGAACGATGATGGCAGCAACCACATTCAGGCAAGGAATAGTACTGGCATGGGTATGGAACAGTATTGACTCGGTAAAGTAATATCCCCAAGGATGAGCCCCATTTGTATTTGTGAATTGTAACATGTTTTGTAGGGCTAGTGATCCAAGCAATTATAAGTTATGAGCCTATGTGTTTATTATGCCGAAGATCCAAGGTGTTAAAGGCCAAGAGCCTCTTTTGTACATGTAAATATTCATAATATTAATATAAAAACATTGTTACATGTAGATCGACCATGAAGAAAGAGTATGGGGGACTAAGCTCCACTAGGTTGGGTAAGGGAGAGGAGGTTGAGAGGTTGGAAAGAGGGGCTAAGCCTAAGGGCTTAAGTCCAAGAGAATAATAATTTATTATTATTCCAAATGTTGATTAGAATGATATGTTTATATCCCAAGTTCCTTTGGGAAGAGAGACGGACTTCCAAATGGAAAGGAACATGCTTCATGAGCGACATGTGTCAGATCAGGCACAAGAAGTTTAAGCTAGAAATTCATCTCGTTGGGAGTTCGCTTCCCATTCTGGTTTTGCTTCCCATTCCTCCATATTTGTCCTAACTCGTTGGGTCTCCATCATCGGTTCCTGCATCTTCCACGCGCCTTTGAAACCAGTAATTCATGAAGTTGACCTGTGTTTTCATGTGAAGCACAACGTATATGTACTTTCCAGAGCTATGTTGTGTCTTATCGAATTGTGGTTTTTTCCATCCCCTGAGCTATATTGAGCCTTGCTATTGTCCTCACTTGCTAGAATTGAGTTGAAGTTGGTTGAAGAAGCAGGTTGTCAGACCCTTGGTTGAAGAGGAAAGTTGTCAGGCCTGTGAGCAGCTCTCTCTAGGTGAGAGAGTTTGTTGGGAAGTGATTTTATCCTAAAGAGAGTCCAACACTAGCTACAGAGCTCTGAGAATTCCTGATATGACATGTTACTGAGACCCTGAAAGGAAAGTGGAGCAGTTGATGGACTATGGAACAGTGAAAGTGCATATTCCCAGGGTGGAACAAGCATGTGGGGAATGAGATTTCATGAGTAGTGGGCATAAGTAGGCTCTTGGAGAGAATCCTTCCAGTTGCACTGTGCAGTTTTCTTTAACCTCAACCTAGTCTAGGAATCATTTTCCCTGGGTGGAGCTTAGTCCCAACTCAGGGGTGACCCACTGTTAAGCATGATGAGCAGCGTGGTCTAAGGCTAAGATGTTCGTGGAAGGTCTGCATGTATTTAATGGTCTTCTATTAAAAGATAAGTACCACTTTTATGTTCATTTACATGTTGTGTATTTGTACATGTGTTATAATTGATGCGCAATTCATGTATATGTTGTATGTGTAGGCTTACTATTATTTCCACATTAATCTTTCTATTAACAGAATATGTTGTATTTTTATGTTTATATATATGCACATGATAATTGTCATTTCTATGAGGTAGCATGTCCTGGCCTAGGTGGCATGGATGTGTATGATGCTTCCTCAAGAATATTTGTGTGGCATAGCCCAGTAGTTTATGACTGGGTATGCTACAAATTGGTATCATAGCTAAGTGAAGTGTCTAAGTAGTGGCATTTCTTGGCCTGTTGGTGTCTGGGAATATTACAAATTGGTATCAAAGCCATGGTTTCGACATTGACCCTGGATAGGCCATGTTAGTGGTTAACGAGACAAATATTTCAGAGTGAATTGTTGTCAAAAGGGACAAAATTCAAGGTTCAGAGAATCCCTAGGTGCAAGGAGTGTGTCGACAGAGTCTTTGACTCAAAAATCTCGAGAGAAATAGCTTGATTTTTCTCATGAAGGGATGTGAAGATCTTTTGTAAGGAGTGCACAAATCTGAATGTCGACTAAGTGTCGAAGCAACCCTCTAAGGAGAAAGGGGTTCGTGAAACGAAGATCAGGAGGTGCAGCGGTATTATAAAACCATGAAAAATGTGGTATTGGACCGCAAAGTAATGTGGGTCGTTGGAATATGCTTAGGAGAAGGAGGACAATTCCCAACCGTCAGATTTGGAAAAATTGTGAGGTGGTTAGCCATGAGTTCCTTTGAAAATCTGCGGAATAACTGAGTCCATCTATGCCGTCAATCTAAGAGAGATAATACATGGCAAAAATTCATGGACTTTGGATGAAATCACTTTGGGAGAAAACGAGTGTGGAGAGGTTGAAACTCCCAAAGCCCGAAGTCCCCGAAGTGGATCTACACCATAGATCTGAGGAGAAGAGATCGATTGTTGGATTCGGTTGAAGTTGGACCAGAACTTTTGGATCAAGCCAAGGGTGGAATTTATGGCACAGTATGAAGGATAGAGAACTCTCGAAGCTCTAAAGTTCGGATTAATCCAGACCGTCCGTCAAAAGGGACCTATGTGAATCGATTGGCTTGTTCGGGATTTCGGCATTTGGGAGAATTCATGTGTGCTAAGAGGAGAAATCCTGAATTTTGAATATCTGAAGCCCGAAGAGCCGAAGTGGTGAGTCATGATGATGTCACCTGGATGTGACGTAGACCTCTCCTATACCTGCCACATGCCCCCACCTAGAATGTTGTCAGTTGTACTATGTGGGCCCTAAGGTTACATGACATAGTTAAAGGGTGGTGGACCCACAATGGTGTTGATCACGATACATCAAGATCGATGTATAGGAGGCATTGCAGGGAACCAATTTGCATGGGAGTTAATTCCCCAAGGCAGTCCCGCAATCCAAACCACGATTTCACCGAGGGGTTATGTGTCAGCGTCAGAAGAATTGTGAGATGAAATGAGGGTTACTCCAAACCACAGATGCATGCCCCCGCAATTTGACAGGCGTTAAGTGATCTGACTATTCGGTATCTTAGTTCAAGCACATAAACCGTCAATCCCACTAGATGCGTGGTGCTAGTTGTAAAGTCTGAATACTTTACACTCGGAAGAATGTTTCATAAGGGAACGAAAAAGAAGAAATTTTGAAAGTTTTGTAATGCCGAGGTGACGAGACATCATGACGTCACCAAAGGTGACATGGAAGTGTTTGGAGATTAACAATTCGAGGGGGTTTGGGGTGTGCGGATGTCAAACCCTCCGAAGTCCTGAAGCTCCGAAGCTCCGAAGTCCCGGATCTCATATGCCTGAAGTTCCATAGTGGGTGTTAGTCGTTGGATTCTGGGTAGTCGTGGACTGTTGATCCACCCTACTTCATGAGTTCATTAATCCAGAAATCTGAGAGATTTGTTGTGATGTGCTTTGAAAAGTTTTGAAGTTGAAGGCCCGAAGTCCCAAATAAGTGCCTATCGATCTAATGCTTGGCCGCAACACATGGTCGCATGGGTTGGGGCTAAGAGAACAGGGCTAGTGCCTGAAAATTATCGCAGAATAGAGCATATCTCAGAAAGAAGATATCTACGAGGATTCTTGATTGATCGAGAACCGCAGCATGAAATCTAAAAGTTTTCTTTGAATCAAATTAGTTTATGACTACTGTGGAATTTATTAAGGACTAATGGCCTAACAAATTTTGGTTGACTGCACATTATGTTTGTAGAGTTAACGATTGTCAAAACCAAACCGAATTGTTCCACAGTGCACTGAAATGGAGGAGGCACATAATGCTTTCAGTTCAGAGAATGAAGCTAAAGGAATGGATGTCCATTTGGGAGTTGAAGGATCGAACTCCAATGGGCATGGAGAAGAGATAGATACGGAGGGAAACATGAAGATGTCTAGACTCACCGAGCAGATAACAAAAAGATCATGAAAGTCAGGGAACAACAGGGATAATTCAACATAAAGTTGATACAGATCCTAGAAAGGATAGAAAATAAATTGGATAAGGAGAGTGACTCCAGTAAATCCAGAAGTCACGAGTCTCCTTATGAAAAGAGGAAATCAAGGAGAGTTGGCAAACACCATCATCACTCCCAAGGGAACTCTAAGAGAGAAGACAATAGTTTAATCCCATCTCCTACCAGAAAGCATAGGAGATATGGAATGGATGAACTGAAGGGGGAAATGAACAAGATTAAACCTCCTACGTTTGATGGAGAGCACCAGAAGGAGGAATATGTTGATACATGGCTTCTTGGAATGAGGAAATATTTCCAACTGCAGATTATTCCTCTCAAGCAGAAGGAATAATTGCAATGTATCAACTGAAAGGAAAGGCATCCATGTGGTGGGATCACCTTGTGCAGGTGCAGCATATTAAGGAGAAAAATGTTACTTGGAAGGAATTCAAGAAATGATTTGAAAATAAATACTCAACTAAGAGATACTATGATAGAAATATGAAAGAGTTCTTTGAACTCAAGCTGGGAAGTGTGTCCATTGATGAATATGAGCGAAGGTTTATGGAATTTTTGAAGTATGTTCCTTTCATCAAATATGAGACTTTCAAAATTCAAAGGTATATGAGTGGATTGCCACCTTCCATTAGTGACAAGATCCAATATGATGATTCTAAAACTATGGAAGAAACTATAAGGAGAGAAAAATTATTATATGAGCAGCAAAGAGAAAATCCCACTTTCTGGAAGGCTTGGAATGACAAGAAGAAGTTCAAGAAAGAGAAAAGGTAGAAGGGAAACAAACCTCCCTTTTTCAAAAATAGTCCTCAAGGAAAACCATATTTTAGAGAGTAGAGAATGGCTGAGGTAGGGGGGGAAAGGCTAAGGCAGATGCCCATTCAATGTTGGGGTTGTCAGGGGAACCACAAGTATAGAGTTTGTCCCCACAAAAATAGCAAAGTGAGAGTTGTCCATAATGTTCAGCAAGAAGAAATAGTGGAGGACATGGGCAGTAGAATACCAAGGATCTATGCAGCCCTCAACAACAAGCAAGTTGAGTTTCAATCACACATGATTGAAGTTGAAGGTATGATCAATAACCATACCTTTACTATTTTAATTGATTCAGGGGCTAGTCATAGTTATATAGATCCCAAGATGGTGGAAAGTTTGCATTTGCCAAGAAACAAGCATGGAAAATCTTGGTTAGTGAAGTTATCTACAAGAACCAAAAGAAAAGTTACTGAAATGGTTAAGTCATGTCTCTTGGACATGAATGGAATGAGCACAAGGGAATATTTGAACATCTTACCTTTAGGTTCCTATGATTGTCTAATTGGGATGGATTGGTTGGACTAGCACCATGCCATCTTATATTGTCGTAAAAAGTCATTCACTCTCCTAGATGAAGAAGGAAACCCAAGGAAAGTGAAGGGAATCCCAACGGCAGTTACTGTCAGAGAAATCTCAGCAATGCAGCTGAAGAAGTGTTACAGGAAGGGCTGCCAAATATTTGCAACTCATATAGAAGAAGCACCTAAGGATAAGGTGTCAAATATTGAAGACTATGCAGTATTAAAATATTTTGAATATTTATTCCAAGAGGTACCCGGACTACCCCCGAAGAGAGATATTGATTTCTCTATAAACCTTATGCCTGGAGTAGCTCCAGTGTCAAAACCTCCATACAAAATGAGTACACTAGAGATGAAGGAGTTGAAAATGCAGCTTGAAGAACTTCTGAAGAAGGGGTATATACGTACAAGTGTGTCACCTTGGGGTGCCCCGGTCTTGTTCATGAAGAAGAAAGATGGGACATTGCGATTGTGCATCGATTTTAGACAATTGAACAAAGTGACTATAAAGAAAAAGAATCATCTGCCAAGGATCAATGATTTCTTTGATCAGTTGAAGGATGCAAATATATTTTCAAAAATAGATCTCAGGTCAGGGTACCATTAGGTAAGGATAAAGGATGAAGACATCAGCAAGACCGCCTTAAGAACAAGGTATGGTCATTATGAATTCACAGTGGTGCCATTTGGGTTATCCAATGCACCAGTTGTTTTCATGTGCCTAATGAATGGTTTATTCAGATAATATCTAGAAAAGTTTGTCATAGTCTTTTTGGATGACATCCTGGTGTATTCCAAGTCAGAGGAAGAGCATGAACATCATCTGAGGATGGTGTTGCAAGTGCTAAGAGAGCACCAATTGTATGCCAAATTGAGCAAGTGCTCATTCTATCAAAAGAAGATCCATTATTTGGGACATATCATTTCAAAGGATGGGATAGTCGTGGATCCTGAGAATATATAATCCATTAGAGAATGGTCAGTGCCGAAGAATGTGACATAAGTCATATCCTTTATGGGCATAGTTGGCTATTACAAAAGGTTCATTGCAAGGTTTTCCAGGATATCTCACCCCATGATCTAGATTTATGCAGGAACGGAATGTAAGAAGCAAATAACAAAGTGTGCACAATAGTATTCCAGAGAACACAGTGATACAGTAAACACACACTTCTATTAATTAATGAAATGGAGAAACTGTAAAACTGTTGAACAATACATAGCTAGAATGGTGGTAGCATATCCCTGATAAGAGATGTGGCGGCTACACTCATCCGTGACCAAGATTATTCCAAAAAGAGGCCGAAGGGCCTTATTTATCAAAAGCAGGAAGGTAGAAACCAAAAACCTAACCCTAGAAGATGAAACACCAAAAGTCAAGTGGGCCATGTTTGGGTAAGTTAGTCCATCAACTTCCCGAAGTCATAACTATTGCATACGATCTCCGTTTAGGGCGCACGATAGCTCGTTGGAAAGATCTATCCAAGGACTACAATGATAGAGACAAAATAGCATTGTAGATGTTATTTTGTGAGAGAAACATACCCAAAAAAACATCGTTTAGGGCCTCAAAATGGCCCCGAAAGTTCAGGACCCGAAAAAACTGCTAAAAATAGTAAATTACCATAAATGCCAGAAAACTGTTTTGAGCCAAATGAAAAGGTGGGCAGCCACCGATACCCATATGGATCATTCCTCCCCCCTTAATAAGCAATGGTCCCCATTGCGTCAAGTGTCGGGATAATATGGGGGAATTTTAGCTGAATTTGGCTCCGAGTGAGCCACTTTCCCTGATGCAGGAACTGCCCAGCCTTCACGACTCGATAGAGCTAGACACGTTGCTGGCGAGTGCCCTTGACCTGTGAATCCATGATCCGATCAACTTTTTCCTTCTCCAAACAGTCAAGGTTGAGTTCTATTGGTGCCAACTGCTCAGCCACTTCTGAGGTGTCCAACAATGGTGGAAAATAGGGGTGAAGGAGCTCAACATTGAATACAGGGTGCAAGCCAAGAAATGGAGGGATGCTTAATTCAAAATCATTATCTCCGATAGCCTTGGTGATAGTATATGGCCCATAACGAAGTGGGCATAGCTTATGATGAGGTCCCGTGAGTCTTTCTTTCTGCAAATGCAACCAAACCTTATCACCCACCTGGTATCTGTGTGGCACCCGATGTTGGTCATGACGTTGCTTGTACTTGGCATTGGATTTTTCCAGAATGTCATGGACTTGTTGGTGAATTTGTTGGATCCATTCCACAAATTTGGTGGCTTTCTCAACCTCAGTCTGAGCTCGATAAGATGTTGCCTGTGTGGAGGCAATGGGCAGAGCTACATCGATGGGGGCCAGTGGTTGAAACCCCATGCATGCTTGAAAAGATCTATGACCAGTAGAGCTGTGAAGGGCTCTGTTGTAGCTATGTTGAACATACGACAGGTTCTCATCCCATGTGCGGGGGTGTTTAGAATTATACATCCGCAGGATATGCACAATCATGCGATTCATTACTTCTATCTGCCCGTCAGTTTGGGGATGGAAGGCTATCGAATGTGTGAGCTTGGTATCCATAAGTGACCAGAGGCTGGACCAAAATGTGTTGAGGAATCTGCTGTCGCGATATGAAATGATAGTCTGGGGTAGCCCGAAATGTACCCAAATGCATTCAAAGAAGAGYTTAGCAATGGCTTCGACAGAGATACTTTTCTTCCAGGTGGACAGAATGGCCAATTTAGAGAAGCGATCCACGACCACAAACACACAGTCATTCCCATGCTTGGTTGGAGGTAGTCCTGACATGTAATCCATGGAGATAGATTCCCAAGGCCCATTGGGAACAGGAAGAGGGGTATACAACCCTTGCTTCTTAATGGATGGTTTGGCGATGGCGTAGGTAGTGCAGGATCTGATATACTTTCTGACATCTTGTCGAAGCTTTGGCCAATAAAAATACTTCTACAACACTGCTATTTTCTTTTCGGTGCCAAAGTGCCCTGTGACCCGACTGTAATGTGCTTCCCAGATCATCTTCGTGTGCTCGTTTGAAGGAACACAGAGGTGGCCTAGGTGGCATAATAGTCCATCCTGGAGATGAAAATCAGTCACTGGAGTTTCTGCACAAACTGCTCAATAGGTGGCCGAAAAGTCAGGATCACTATCATATAAGTGAGACCACCCAGAGGTTTCATGGCCACAAGAGTTAAGCACTGTGGTGAGTGCGGCCATAGGCGGTCGACTGAGGTAATCAGCAACATGGTTCGTGTTGCCCTTCTTATATTTTATGTTCAGGTGAAATTGTTGCATGTATACAGACCACTTTTGGTGGCGATCATTTTGCAATTTCCCTTGTGTTTGCACAAACTGCAAGGGCTTGTGGTCAATGTGAATAACCGTCTCTTTGCCTAAGATGTAATGCTTCCATTGTCGGCAAGCTTGGAAAATGGAGTACATTTCCTTGTCATAGGTGGGGTACTTTTGAACTGTATCTAAAAGTGTCTCACTGTGATATGCCACTGGATGGCCATGCTGAGTGAGGACTACGCCAACAGCATAATCTGAAGCATCTGTCTCAATTTCAAAAGGTTGTTGCATATCCGGAAGAGTAAGGATGGGCGTTGAACATAAGCGCTGCTTAAGTTCCTCAAATTCTTGTTGCTGAGTACGGGTCCAAAAGAATTTGGCTTTATCCCCACCTTTGGTCACGTTGCTAAGGGCCCAAGCAATGTTAGAGAAACCCAACACAAACCTGCGATAAAAGTTGGCAAACCCTAGGAAGCTGTGGAGCTCTGTAATGGTCCTTGGGGTTGTCCAGTCGCGAATGACTTGGATCTTGTCCAGATCCACATGCACACCTTGTTCATTCACAATGTATCCCAAATACTAAATTTCCTTCATCCCGAATGAGCATTTTTCGAGATTGGCATATAACTTGTGCTGTCGCAGGGTGTGAAGGACTTCCTCAATATGTTGTAAGTGGTGTTCCCATGTTCTGCTAAAGATGAGGATATCATCGAGATAGACGACCACAAAATAATTGGTGAATGGTCGTAGTATATCATCCATCATCCTCATGAAGGTTGTCATAGCATTAGTTAAGCCGAAAGGCATGACCAACCACTCGAAAAGGCCTTCCCGAGACTTGAAGGCAGTCTTCCAGACATCAGTCTCCTCAATTGGGACCTAGTGATAACCAGACTTCAGATCAATCTTGCTGAAATACTTGGTGCCCTTTAGTTGATCAAGGAGATCATCGATCCGGGGGATAGGATACTGATTCCAGATTATGATTTTGTTTAAATCTCTATAATCAATACAGAGTCGCCAAGTCCCATCCTTTTTCTGTACTAGCACAATCGGGCTCCCGCAAGGTGAGGAGCTTGGTCGAATATGCCCCTTTTAGAGTAATTCCTCGATATGGCACTTGATCTCTTCATTTTCCATGAGGGAACGTCTGTAAACTGGCCCGTTCGGCACAGGTGCCCCGGGTATCAAGTCAATGGAATGCTTGACCTAACAATGGCGCGGCACTCCGACAAGGGAAGTGAAGATGTCCTGGTATGATTCCATGATCTTGTCTACTTGTCTATGT
Organism: Picea engelmannii; assembly: GCA_009831015.1. Classification (NCBI taxonomy): domain Eukaryota; kingdom Viridiplantae; phylum Streptophyta; class Pinopsida; order Pinales; family Pinaceae; genus Picea; species Picea engelmannii. Next base: position 191,273 of record ML786198.1, on the reverse strand, counting down.
TGTGCAGAGTGACCCTGTGTAGAGGCGGTAGATGTGGCTGCAGTCTTTCATTTCCTTTCTGGACGAATCATCAAGAGGATGAATTTGTCGGTCTGGGAAATCACCTTCTTGCACTGCTTAGCTGTGATGAGAGAGACTGCGGTAGTGGGAACTACCTCTGGTATCTGGTAGCATTGTTTTCTCAAAGTAACAATGATGCTACGAGGCTTGGATTCATACAAAGCATGGTGTTTCCACATATATGGTTGACCTAAAAGAACATCAGAAACTTCAAGTGGAGCAACATCACACATTACCTCATCTTTGAAGGGTTTGATGTCGTACGATAGGCGACACTACTGGCTAACGTGGATGTCTCTCCCTGGAGTGAGCCACCCAATGTTGTATGGTTGCGGATGCGGCAATGTTGGCAGGTTCATCCGCTTGACGACCTCTACTGAAATCAGGTTCTTCTGGCTTCCACTGTCAACAATGAAATGTAATGGCTTCCCTTGTACCCACATCTACGAGTGGAAGAGGCACTCCCCTTCTTTTGTCTCCTCCGGATCGTCGGGCTGGATCTTTGTGGTGGCAATGGTGACGTTGGGTTTTGCTTCAATGATCTTCCTTCCATGATCTGTCTCCGATTTCGATTCAGATCCTGGATCTGACTCGGGCGCTTTCATCTCGATAAGCAGTGATTTTTTCACACGACACTCATCAGTGTTGTGCATGGGACTCTTATGGAGCTCACACCATTTTCCAGTGTCTTTATTTGTCTTCCAGTTACCCTTCTTCACCTATCGCTTAGGCTGGTTGTCTGAGGGTTGGATATCTTTGCTATGTACTTTGTTCTACGAACTAGGGTTTCCCTTACCCTGCTTCTGGTTTGTCGAACCGAACTCCCGCTTGTTCTTTTGCTTAAATTTTTGCTTGATTTTCATAGCATACCGGTAGGCGGCACCCAATGACAAGATGTCCAAGAATTCCATCTCGATACGGATTTACCGATGCAGGCCGCCGCAATATTTCAGAACCAGGTGTCACTCGAAGTCTTTGATGTTGAGCTTCGTGCGCAGGGTATGGAATTTGTTCGTGTACTCTGTCACTGCTTGGTCCCTTTCTTGTCGCAGAGTTGCCCATTTTGTGTACTAGTTGTCATAGTTCCCCACAGGGAAGTATTGCTCCTTGAGGGCATCAACGAAGGATTCCCATGTGGGTTCTGTCCCAAACAGCGTGGGTTCATTACCCTATTTTTCCTCTTTATGTTCGCAGATGGTTTCCCACCAATCCTTGACATGGGGGACCGCCTTAAGAAGTGCAAATGTAATCTTTTCTCTATTGGAAAAGTTATGGACCGAGAAGTAACCCTCGAGCTGATTCAACCATTTTTCTAGAGCATCTGCATCTATTTGTCCTTCAAATAAGGGAATATCAAAATTAACTTGTACCTTGAAAGGGGTCAGTCCTCCAAACTGATTGTTGGTTGAGGTTTCTTCCGTGGCAGTCGGCAACCGTCGAAGAATTTGCGCAAAATTGTCCATCATCTCGTTCTGCTGTCGCGCGAGAGCCTCCTTGAGAAACATCTTGATAGGATCTCCTGCTCTGTCATCTCGTTTTTCCTCTGCCATGGGCAGTTGTTTGTGCTGGAGAGGGGTTTCTCTCTCGAGCTGAACTAATTCGAGACCCAACTCCTTATATCCTGACCTTGTCGGTGACATGCACGAAAAAATGACAAAAGAGTAGTCTGCTCTGATACCACTGATTCGGATTTATGCAGGAACGRAATGTAAGAAGCAAATAACAGAGTGTGCACAATAGTATTGCAGAGAACACAGTGATACAGTAAACACACACTTCTATTAATTAATGAAATAGAGAAACTGTAAAACTGTTGAACAATACATAGCTAGAATGGTGGTAGCATATCCCTGATAAGAGATGTGGCGTCTACGCTCATCCGTGACCAAGCTTATTCCAAAAAGAGTCCGAAGGGCCTTATTTATCAAAAGCAGGAAGGTAGAAACCAAAAACCTAACCCTAGAAGATGAAATGCCAAAAGTCAAGTGGGCCATGTTTGGGTAAGTTAGTCCGTCAACTTCCCGGAGTCATAACTATTGCATACGATCTTCGTTTAGGGCGCACGATAGCTCGTTGGAAAGATCTATCCGAGACCTACAACGCTCAAGACAAAATAGCATCATAGATGCTATTTTGCAAGAGCAAAATACCCAAAAAAACATCATTTAGGGCCTCAAAATGGCCCCGAAAGTCCAGGACCCGAAAAAACTGCTAAAAATAGAAAATTACCAGAAATGCCAGAAAACTGTTTTGATCCAGATGGAAAGGTGGGCGGCCATCGATACCCATATGGATCACCCCGTCACTTCATTGAAAAGGAAGGAGAAGAAATTTCAATGGACAAAAGAATGTGAGAGAAGCTTCCAACAATTGAAGCAGTTGTTAACCAGTGCTCCAATCCTGAGGATTGCAGATCCAAATGAAGATTTTGTAGTGTGTACAGATGCATGCAAAGAAGGACTAGGTGGAATCCTCAGTCAGAATGGGTTTGTGGTATGTTATGAATCCATAAAGTTGAAGAATTGTGAAAATAACTATGCAACTCATGATTTGGAGTTGGCAGCCATAGTGCACACCTTGAAGAAATGCAGACTTTACCTCATGGGAAAGATGTTTGAACTGAGGATAGACCATAACAGTCTGAAGTATTTGTTTGATCAAACAACCTTGAATTCTAGGAAGAGTAGATGGTTGGAATTTCTTTGTGAGTATGACTTTGATATCAAGCATATCAAAGGAAAGGAGAACAAAGTGGTTGATGCACTCAGCAGAAGAGTGCATGAACTCCATGCTACGGCCATTAGAATGTATTAAATTGATATTAAAAGCAGAATTTCAGAAGATGCAAATGAATATTTGAAGTAGATGGAATTGGTGACAAAGATACAGTAAGGTAAGATGCTAAAGAAAGTGGAAGATTATAAATTGGAAGTTGATGGAACACTCTTGTACAAAAAAATAATTTATGTACCTAATTCCCAGGAATTGAAAATTGTGATCTTGAAAGAAATGCATAATGTGCCTTATGTTGGGCACCCTGGATTTCAGAAAATAGTGGAAGCAGTCAAGATCCATTACTTTTGGCCATGCATGAAGAAGGATATTGCAGAGTACATAGCTAAATGCTTAGAATGTCAAAGAGTCAAGGCTGAGCATAGGCACCCAATTGGGTTGCTACATCCATTGCCCATTCCTGAGTGGAAGTGGGAAGTGGTGACAATGGATTTCATCACAGGATTACCCAGAACAAATAAGCAACATGATTCCATCATGGTGGTGGTGGATAAGCTTACCAAACTACCCATTTTATTCCATTGAAGACTACTCACAAGGCAGCTAATGTTGTCGATATCTATATGAGGGAAGTAGCAAGATTGCACGGTATTCCCAAGAAAATTGTGTCTGACAGAGACCTGAAATTTACCTCAATGTTCTAGAAGGGGTTATCAAAGGGTTGAAAGCAAATTTGAACTTTATCATAGCCTATCATCCTGATTCTGATGGGAAAACAAAGAGGGTGAACCAAGTGATAGAGGACATGCTAAGGATGTATGTGATGGACAAACCATCTAAATGGGAAGACTACTTACTCTTGGTAGAATATTCATACAACAATGGGTATCAAGCATCACTGAAGATGAGCATGTTTGAAGCACTTTATGGCAGAAAGTGCAACACCCTAGTAAGCTAGGCTAACCCAGCTGATAGGGTAGTAATTGAGCCAGAGTTTCTCAAGGTAATGGAAGAGAAAATGTTTAAGATTAAATAGAATTTGAAGGCTTTCAAAGATAGGAAAAAACATTATGCTGATAAGAACAAAACCCATAGGAAATTTAAAGTGGGTGATCATGTATTCTTGAAAGTGAAAGCCAACAAAACCTCTTTGAAGTTGGGAAAGTATTCCAAGTTGGCAACCAGATATTGTGGGCCTTTTGAAATCCTAGAAAGGATTGGACCAGTTGCATATATGCTTGCATTGCCTACATCCATGATTGTACATAATGTGTTTCATGTTTCATTGCTTAAGAAATATATACCTGATGCTAATCATGTTATTGATTGGAATGTAATTCAGGTGGAGCAAGAAGGCATCTTGTAAGTTCATCTGGTGCGCATATTGGACCGGAAGAGCAAATAGCTCTGTAATTGAGCCATAGGGCTTGTAAATGTCCAATGGACCTAGTACGGTCCTCAGGACATGACATGGGAGCATGAGGATGTTATGTGGGCAAAATACATGCATCGTTTTTAATATTTTGAAAATCTTGTTGATGTTGTGTAAATAAGTTGCACTAAGGATAGTGAAAAAATAAGGGGAGGGGATTGTAATATCCCCAAGGACGAACCTTGGTTTTATTTATGAATTGTAACATGTTTTATAGGCTGGTGAGGCAAGCAATTATAAGCTATGAGATTATGTGTTTATTAGGCCAGAGATCCTAGGTGTTAAAGTCTAGGAGTCGGTTTTGTACATGTAAATATTCATATTATTAATATAAAAACATCGATGCGTGTAGACTGAACACGAAGAAAGAGTATGGGGGACTAAGCTCCACTAGGCTAGGTAAGGGAGAGGGGGTTGAGAGGTTGGAAAGAGGGGCTAATCCTAAGGGCTTAATTCCAAGGGAATAATAATTTATTATTATTCCAAAAGTCGATTAGAAGGATATGTTTATATCCTAAGTTCCTTTGGGAAGAGAGAAGGACTTCCAAATGGAAAGGAACGTGCTTCATGGGTGACATGTGTCGGCTCAGGCACATGCAGTTTAAGCTAGAAAGTCATCTCATTGGGAGGTCGCTTCCTATTCTAGCATTGCTTCCCATTCCTCCATCTTTGGCCTAACTCGTTGGGTCTCCATCGTCGACCCATGCATCTTTCACGCACCTCTGAAATCAATAACCTGTGAAGCTGACCTGTGTTTTCCTGTGAAGCATAACATATCTATACTTGCCAGAGTCGTGTTGCGCCTTATTGAATTGTGTTTGTTTCCATCCCTTGATTTATATTGAGCCTTGATATTTTCCTCACTTGTTGGAATTGAGTTGAAGTTGGTTGAAGAAGTGAGTTATTGGGCCCGTGGTTGAAGAGGCAGGTTGGCAAGCCTGTGAGCAGCTCTCTCTAGGTAAGAGAGTTTGTTGGGAAGATATTTTCTCTTAGAGAGAGTCCAACACCAACTACAGAGCTCTGAGAATTCCAGATCTGGTCTGTTGTCGTCGGTCGAGACCCTGAAAGGGAAGTGGAACAACCGATGGAGTGTGGAATAGTGAAGGTGCATATTCTTGGGGTGGAACAGGCATGTGGAGAATGAGAGTCCATGAGTAGTGGGCATAAGTAGGATCTTGGAGAGAATCCTTCCAGTTGCACTATGCAATTTTTTGTAACCTCAGCCTATTCTAGGAATCCTTTTCCCTTGGTGGAGCTTAGTCCCATCTCGAGGGTGACCCACTGCTAAGCGTGATGAGAAGCGTGGTCTAAGGATGGGAGGTTCGTAGAAGGTCTACACGCAGTTGATGGTCTTCTATTAAAATATAAGTACCACTTTTATGTTCATTTACATGTTGTGTATTTGTACATGTGTTATAATTGACACTACTACATATTGAAAAATTTGTGACTACTACTTGCAATGAAAGAACTCTTTCGTCGCAAAATTCAAGAGAAAATGTTCAATTATTCAAATTTTTTCTAAATCCACCCTGTATTTGTCTCTGTCTTGACGAATGTACTTTGTCTAAATTGATATGGTCAGAGTTCGTTGCAAGAGAAACAAGTGACCGTTATAAGTGATCGTTAAATATGACAAATAAATAGGTTAAAAAAAAGAAATATTTTAGGTCACGGTCATCGCAATTGCGACGATGGTGACCTAAATTGAACTATAAATATTTGACGATTTAAAGATGTTGTGACAATCTTTCTATAACAATGACAGTTCCAAAAGGGTATTTTTGTGCAAAAGTTGTGTGGAAGAATGTTGCACAATATAGTTAGAGGTGGGGAAAAAAGTAAAGAGGGTGAAAAGGGTGATGGTAGATGTTATTTCCCTTGTAAAAATTGTTGCCTCATACGTCCTGTAATAATTTTAATAGCAACAACTACAAAACATTGTAGGAAATATGGGAACATTGATGGTGGATCGAATGAATATCGTCCCATGGTAATTAGTTATATATTCATTATCTTTTTTTATTTTGTCAATTTTATATAAAATTATATATATATATGTATATATATTGTTTGAATGTTTGTTATAATATACACTAATTTTGCATGATTGTTTGTAATTATAAAGTTAGAGTTGCCCTCTAACTTTCCGCAGAATATTGCACCAAGTATTAGTAGAAATGATGTTGTATAAGCTGAGGAACATCATGACCAAGCAAATGAGGATCTCATGGAAGAAGATGATGGGACAAATCGAATGACCCAAGATTTGTTTTCACAACCAGATGAGGATGGGGACAATGTTGGTATTTATGATGAACCTCTATTAGAAAAGGCAAATAAATGACTTTATGAAGGATCAAGAGAAAATCTTATCTTCGCTACATTGTTGCTAGTGAACCTAAAGGTTATGAATAATTTGTTGAACACTTGTATGACACAGATCCTAAGGTATTTAATATGTTTCATCTCATATTATACATAAATGTTGATTTTTTTCTATTTGTTTTTAGTGTTAATTAATGTGTAAAATAAGAATGCAATTTTTACGATTAATATTCTTACATTAACTAGTTATTTGTTATGTTGTAGATTGTTA
>ML786198.1:168455-181350 GCA_009831015.1 Picea engelmannii | reverse complement strand
TTTCTATTTATGGAAAGTGGTTAACCCTAAAATAAGGAAAATAGGTTAAGTGACCTAGAAATGGGTTAAGTGACCTAAAAATGGGTTAAGTGACCTAGAGGATGAAAGTATAAATAATATAGCAATGGTCTCTTGTAGATCATTCTTTTTGTGGATCAATGGAGAGCCTCTTGTGAGAATAACTTTTGGAGTATTGGTGGAGAGCTTCTTGTGAGAGATTCTTGAGAATTTTTGGTGTGGAACACGTGAGCATATTGAATATCTATAGGTGACTGAGGTAACCAAGGATATCTAAGCCGAATTTCAGAAGGAAGGTGAAGAAAAGAGGGTCGGAATTGAAGGGAGTATAAATTATTTTCATGATGCTTTCTAACAGGGATGATTTTAAGGATGGAAATTTATTTTAAATTGTAGAAGCCTTGGCGAATCTTACTAATTCTTCATATGACAATTATAAATGTTTGGCAATATTTTTGTAAAAATATTCAAATTTCTAAGGATTTTATGTAGTTTGTATAAATTTTTGGCGAATTTCAAGGTAAAATCATTTTATCCTATAAAATTTGGGCGAATCATTTTTAGAATAGCGAATATTGTTTTTGGGAAAAACCATGGAAAATTAGCCCATGAGCGAAATTTAGCCCCTGAAATCATCCTTGCTTTCTAAGGTATGTTATTTACAGTTCATCTCACCATTTTCGCAATAACGGTTTTTCTCTAATGATTCAGACCGTGATATTGATATGAAATTGAGAAAACATATCCAAGTATCTGTGGTAAACAATTTAACTTGTGGGTCATTGTATTTTTGGAGATACACTCCATGGAAAATAGGGTTTGTGGCTAGTCCTGAAACTAGTCTAAAATGGGTGTTTCGGGTAAAAACGTCATAACTTCTTCATAACATATCCAAATTTTGTTAAACCAATTTTGTTGGTTATATTAAAATCTGTAGTATGTTTTGTAATAGTTTCAAATCGATGGAACAAATATTCTATGCGGGTAACTCTCTACAAGGTCGCTCTCTAGAATAAGCCATAATTCAGCAAGGTATGCCATTTTTGCTATAATTCCTTTTCTGAGAGGTTCCAAGTAGTGACACCTAGAGGAATTGCATAAAACACACTGAAGAACATTGTGTATCAGTTTTATATATTTATTCATTACGGGTACAAAGTTATGATTATTTCAAGTTAGGGTTGTTGACTAATCCAAAATTAGTCATGGTTGAGACAAGTAGTTGATGAGTTGGCACATACATGAGGTGTATAGTTGATGATGTTGGTACATATTGATGAGTCATTGTTGATGTGTAGTTGAAACATGATTGGTATATACTTGGTACATGGTTGGATGGACTTGTTTATGGTACAGGTTGATTACTGGTTGTTTGGCACAGGTTGGTGCATGGTTGATGAACTTGTTTATGTTATAGATTGATATCTCTTGAGGATTTTTGCCTCATCTTAGTTGGTGCTGAGACTGTAAGTTGAGTCTTGCATATAGAGTTGGTGCTCTTGTAGAGTTGTATTCTATTCAGTTGTTGATGAAAACCCCCCAAATTGAAGTCCATAATAAAAACAAAAATTGTACATACATCTTGTGTTCTTTGTGTTCCTTGTGGAGATTATTTGTTGATGATATGTTTCTGATATATGTTTCTGATATGTATTCACATATAACTGATTATAAATGACAACAATGAGTAATGAGTAAATGTTGAATGTTAACTAAGGATTTTTTGTGTAAGAGGGGAGTTTTGGGAAAAAGATCCCCACACTCATTCACCGCCCCCCCCCCCCCCCCTCCTAAGTGTGGTAGGTGTGTCCAAAAATATCCATCAAAAAATTTGAAGATCAGGAGCATCTGTTGGGGCAAGGTAGAATGAAAAAAATGAGAGGTAATATATTAATAATTGTGAAAAATTATATTAATAATACATATAAAATTTTGTTTTTTGTGTATATGATCATACTCATTAATATATTAATATAATTTATTTCATAAATTATAAATATTTATAATTACTTGCATATTGGATGTTATAACTAATATTTAATATTGATGAATTATGGTTTTTTTTTATTCAGTTGCTCAAGAGTGGGATGCATTGCATTTATACATTGCAAATAATCTTGATGGGATTAATGTATGGATTGAAATATGTAAACAACATAATGGAGGTAGGTTATCATGGAAACAACTGTCTGAATTTGTTAGAGAAGCTCGTCATAATGGATATGCCAATGTTATGCAGAGGGAAATTGATTTAGCATATGGTTTGAAAGTTGGACAGGTAAGAAAATTCACCCATTTTATTCAGTTATTTTATATTATATTAATGTGGCTACATGTGTACTGTATTTTTCAGATACTTTCGAAGTTATATAAATATATGTTAATTTATTAATTGACAATGCATATTTTACATATCTGACATATTGTAGTTGAAACACCACAAGGCTATGTGGTGCAATGGTCGTAAATTTCACATCAAACAATTGGATGAAACCATGAAAACTTTTGATAGTGGGATAACTACAATATTCCTGGTCACTATTGTTTCCTCCAGGAATCACAGACATCTCTGAGAATCTGAAAATAGATACTATGGGTATTTAAACGATATACTTGAGTGTGACTTTAATTCCTTCAAATTAGTTTTGTTCGATGTCAAATGGTATAGGTTACGAATGCATGAACATGATGAGGAAAGAACTGTTATTCAACATGCCAATGGATTTCCAATGATTAAAACAACAGTGTTTGAAAGAGGACATGATCGCTATGTTCTTCCAAGCCAATGTGAATAGTTCTTTTACTCAAATGTTCCAGGTGAAAGGGATTGGTCATTTGTTGTTAGATATGATCCAAGAGGAAGGCTAATTAAGTATACTCATTTATAGGAAGAAGATGATATTGAAGATCAAGAAGATGATTCGACATATCAGATAGAGCCGGAAGATCATGGAGGGTCGACAGATGAAGAAGACGAAGAAGATCATGATCCAGGCGTAGGAGAGAATATTGCAATTCTTGATGATGATGTCGATGAAAATATGCTCGAAAATGGCATTGATGACGATGATGATATCATCAATCCTTTCAACATTGTTTCAGAACCGGATGATGATACAGATGTTGAATTCGATGAAGAAGATCAAGATAGATAATAAGGATGATTACACAGATGTTGAGGTTGGATAGGTACGTGACTATATAATATTTTAATTTGTATGAATTATTCTCTTAAAATAATTTACTTATAATGTCATGGGTTAATTACATGTTTTTAAGTTTTATGCGACGTTTTTATATCCTATGTTACATGTTGTTTAAATATTATTTGAAACCTAAAAATAGTTGCCAATATACAAAAGTACGTGGTAGACTAAAAATATCATTTAGAAACACATAATTTCATGTACCTTCATTAATTTTTGTTTCTGTAGTTTCTATGCGTGAATCTTAATAGGACATTGCTTTCGATTACTTTCTATTTTATAGATTGGGTTTTGGGGATCAATTGAGAGTGATGTGAGGGGGAGGGGAGGGACCATATGAGCTTCCACGTTCACATGGTTGGCCTTGTTCAATAGAGGATAAATTATTCTTGAAACCAAGAGAAGCTCTTTCATTTTTATACCATCATGATCGTATAATGTTTCATCAATATTGTTACATATTTGAATCTTCTTAAAATTGAGATTCATTACATAGTCCTTGAAAAAAGACAAAATACTTATGTAGAGGATATTAATTTGGTCTTTGTGTGGGACATTTTATGCCATTAGTATGTTTTGTACAAAAATAATGGATCTTTGGGACTACACCATGGTCAAGGAACGAGGAACGAGGAACGAGGAACGAGGAACAAGGAATGAGGAACGATGTATCTGTGTCATAGTTGTGATGAAAAATACCTCTTTTTCATTGATTTCTTAATTAACACCATACAAATACTAGAGGCGAGCAACAATGATAGGTGAATGGGGCCAACGTTGAAATGTTTTCAAACTGTGTCTATATGCATTGAAATTTGACTTGGATAGACCATTTGCATGCCTTAATGATATGGGAGGGTTTTTGGACTCAAATTTCACTCACACGCCCACTTTCTTCCATCATCATATCATCATGGAAACCATAAACCCTATTTTTCATATGTTCTAGTAGATATGTTAATGATTCCAAGTCTCATATTTGTATTTGACTGAAGGTCCAGCTAGCTTGCAAGTATAAAATTTTAATTTCAAGTTGATAAATCAAATATGAAATGAATCCAAGCATCATTTGATATTGTCGCAAGAGAGATGAATGTAAATAATCTTGCGACGAATTTGCTAGAAAAAAGTTCGTCTATAGTATAGCTAATTCGTCGCAAGAATATTGTGTCTAATTTGAATTGCGTTACATGGTTTTCAAGGAGTGTAGGGATTATATTATGGTGCAATGTAGTGTATTCTATAAGAACAATCTCTATGCAAAACCTCAAAATGGATAGTACCATATCTTGTTCATAAGACAAATATTCTTTGTATGCTTCCTTTGGGGTGGCTCAAGCCCTCAGTACACATGATGTCTTACAATGAAATGTAACAATTTTACTATTGAATGATAGTGTTATGTCACCCATGGTTAAGGAAAGAACTTAAGGTTCTTAGGTCCTATTTGAATCTTCTTAGAATTGAGATTTGTTACATAGTCATTGAAAAAAGACAAAAGACTTATGTAGCGGATATTAATTTGGTCTTTGTGTGGGACATTTTATGCCATTAGTATGTTTTGTACAAAAATAATGGATCTTGGGGACTACACCATGGTCAAGGAACGAGGAACACAGAACAAGGAACAAGGAACGAAAATTGTACGACTAGACACCGACAACAGTGACCTGTGAATGGGGACAAAGTTGAAATGTTTTCAAACAGTTTTTGTATGCACTGAAATTTTTCATGGATAGACTATTCTCATGAATCAACGATATGGGAGGGTTTATAGACTCAAATTTGATTGACACACCCACTTTATTCCATCATCAATTCATCATGTAAACCATAAACCCTAATTTTCTTTCAAAGTACACAATTTGGTTGACACAAGTTTTAGGTTTTCGTCGGTCTTTCTTCATTTTTATTTCAGCTTATACGTTAATGTATATACAATGTATATGTGTCATATTTGTGATGAAAAATCCCTCTTTTTCATTGACATCTTAATCAACACCATAAAAATACTAGAGGCGGGAAACAGTGACATGTGAATGGGGCCAACGTTGAAATGTTTTCAAACTGTATCTTTATGCATTGAAATTTGACCTGGATAGACTATTCGCATGACTCAACGATATGGGAGGGTTTCTTGACTCAAATTTGACTGACACACCCACTTTCTTCCATCATCAATTCATCATGCAAACCATAAACCCTAATTTTCTTTCAAAGTACACAATTTGGTTGACGCAAGTTTTAAGTTTTCGTCAGTATTTCTTCATTTTTTTTTCAGGTTCTACATTAATGTATATACAATGTATCTGTGTCATATTTGTGAAGAAAAATCCCTCTTTTTCATTGATTGATTAATCAACACCATAAAAATACTAGAGGCGGGCAACAGTGACATGTGAATGGGGCCAACATTGAAATGTTTTCAAATTGTATCTGTATGCATTGAAAGTTGACCTGCATAGACTATTTGCATGCCTTAATGATATGGGAGGGTTTCTAGACTCAAATTTGACTGACACACCCACTTTATTCCATCATCAATTCATCATGTAAACCATAAGCCCTAATTTTCTTTCAAAGTACACAAATTCGTTGACGCAAGTTTTAAGTTTTCATTAGTCTTTCTTCATTTTTCTTTTAGGTTCTACATTAATGTATATACAATGTATATGTTTCATATGCATATTTTTCTCAAGTGCCTTTCTTATCCCCCCTTCTAGGATTATTTAGAACACTCATGATGGCCATGTTGAATTTATGTAACGTTACCTTGGGGACCCATGTATGGTACTTGTATATTCCCATCCCTCCTATGCCCTACATTCCAACTCCTCATTTGGTATTGATCCTTGTCCAACCGATGGGTACTACCCATGTATCTTCAACATAGTTCCAGTTGTCCCTGACCAAATTTGGAAAGGAGTTGACAAAGGGGGTAAAGCTAAGAAGACTAGGGGCACTAATAACGCTTGACAAGATATGGCCACCTAGACCACTACACCTAGAATCATACCTGCATGTGCTTTATGTGACATGATGGAGATTCATACACTTAATGGTCTATTTAGTTGATTGTGCTAGTTTATTAGACATGTATTAGCAATATTAGTCCTCAAGAGGTGGTTTCCCTTCATGTATCCCCCCACATGTTCCAGCCTCATTGTTTGATTCCATATATATAGTTGCAATTTTTGTAGTTTGGATGTTGAACCTTTAGAGTTATTATTATTCTTGGGTGCCATTGGAATTCCCCTTAACAATGCCAACACCTTCAATATAAGGGTTAGTCCTATGTATGTTGGTCCCCATCCTCCTCCTTCATGGGTTTCCTTGGAATATTATGATGAGAGAGTCCTTATTTCTATCATACTTGGTAGTAGATCACATGCTCAACTCCAACTCATTATCACACTATTGAGATTCAAATATACTCCAGTGATCCAACCTCAAATGTGATTCCTTAGATTTGATTGGCTTGATTCAACTATTCTTAGAACCATTGGTATGAGCCTCCATTCTACTGTCTCATTTGAGATCTTTGGAGCCCCTTTCCTGTTTAGTGGGGATTCTCGGGTTGTTTCATGTTCATCGGGGCTTCTCGGGTTGTTTCATGTTCATCGGGGCTTCTCCGGTTTATTCCTTCCCCCTCCCCCTTGGGGTAGGGAATCAATTCCTATGTATTCATATTATTTGCAGTCATGATGCTTCTATGTTGGACCTGACCCCATTGTTCTAGGAATTTATATGTAGGATTGTTCATATCACTATATTATACTTTGGCACGTATTTTCCATCCCCATGTTGTACTAAATTGAGACCCCATTTTTTCTCATTCACTTAGCTCCCTTATGCCACGCATACCATTGTATCATTTTTATGAGATTTCTTAATGAGTATGGATATGCCTACCTTGTCCCTATTGGGATCTTGTACACCTATCACCTTTTGAATTTTTTGTTGATAGGTGGTACTCTATGGTTCATCCGCAGGTGGTCCTCCTTCCTTGGACACTTGTCTCCCTCCTTGGTCCTCTCTGAGCATTGCAAATAAAATTGCAATGTATTTTGGTCATACAATTTCCTCCTAACCTCACACATCATGGGGAAGTATGTTATCACCTAAGAACTACTCAATTGTGACATTTCCACAAGTTTTTGTTGAAATATACCATTATCAATATGTTTACTATCCATTTCACCTCACTTCCCACCTCCACTAGACCTCTATAAGTCGCTAGGAAAAATCCTAATTTTGACCCATTAAAGCTAACGCAAATAATAGCCCTAAAATGTGTGTCATCGTGTGGAAGGTACCCCCAAAATCTACACTAACCCATCAAAATCACAATTTTGATTATTCCCAACCCAAATTTTCCAGAAAGGGAAAGTAGTTATCAATGGAAATTTCCAAACTCTAGTTGATATTCCTAGCCTTGATTTTTTCATATTTAACAACTATTTTATGACCATGTCAAGGGTGTTTAACCACTACTTTTCCTATAAATAAAAGCCTGAGGTCAGTCCATCCATCCATAGTAGGTACATGCAGCCAAAACCACATTAGATATCTTCGGGACTCTTTCCTCTTGATAGTGTTTTCTATGTTTTGATCACTCAACCAAGGAGGGGATATATACACATCAAGGAATTCACAGACCCTCCCAAGAAGGAGGATTTGGAGCCACATATTCAAAAATTCTACTCCCTAGGTGATATCTTTGATCTTTCTATTCGTTATGGAGATATTCTTTTCATTATTTCAAACTATTTGTTCATGCCTATTGTTGTAATTTCTTGGCTTTCTTTCTTGTCACATGAATATACTAGGGTTTGAAGCTTTGTGAAGCATATTTAGGATATGGTTTTCATGTTCTACTTTCATTTTTGTCGAGATCTAATGCATAACCATTATATTAGTACATTGTGTACACCATTGCTGCAATTTATACTCAACACTTGGTGATTATGCTACTTATCTTGTGAGAGGAGTTGGCTCCATTTCCTTCTAGATGCCTTGAGGTGATGTTATTGACTGATGTTCTATTGGTTCCTGGTTTGAAGAAGAATATTCTTTCAGTTTGTTGCATGATATATGTACATTGGAGAGTTTAATTTGAGGGACAACATTTCACCATCAATGATTGTAGTTTATCTAGTCTGAGGACTTTTGCTAGAGGGGTGAGAGAAGGTGGTCTTTATGAGTTACTTGTTGATCTTGTGGCACTTGTAAATTCTAGTGAGAAGCTATATTGTCCTTCTATAATTGAGGAGGCATGTGCATATAATTCATGGTAGGATTCCATAGAGACAGGTCCAAAACCTATTGTGGATTTAGTGATTAATTATAAGCTTACAACCGATGTGAATGTTATACACTATAGGGCCAAGGTCACTAAATTATATTAGATAGAGAGTTTTGACCATGATGTTACTCTTGCATAAATATTTTGTTAAAAATATGGAATTGACCTAGTTCATGTTGTTTTAGTTTCCATAGGTTTTGAAGTTCATGAGAGATATTATCATTTCCATATGTTGTTCATCACATTATGTGGGTTGTTACATATACCATGAGATTGGTATTTTAGGATGTATGTGACCTGTTCATATTTATATATTTATGAATTTGATAGATGTGATTCACTTGTCTTGGTCGTGTATGGAGATATGATTATCTTTCAGGATGTCTTAAATAGATAATGATGTGATGTTCGTTGGTTTTGGACCACGATGTTGACATGAGGGATGATGGAGTTAGGTAGGTGTATTATGACCCAAATTTACGCTCCTTCAAATTCACAAGTGGTTAGCACCCATTGAAGGTTAGATATGATGTGATGAAATCCTAATCTTACAAAAGATCATGACATGCTCCTATTCCTCTTTCCTGACAGCGAATCTCCTATGATATGGTACAACAAATATTTTGTGATCTAGCTAGAGCATGACCACCAGAGAAGACAACGAATGATTCTTGAAAGCAGTTTTCAGGGGCTATTGGTGGTAACAACAGCAATATGCGCCCTCCCTTAAGCTCTGGCAGTCAGAATATGTGACAATTTGCAAGAAATTCCTTGCGAACAGTGACAACGATTCAATAATCAAATCCGCAGAGGTGACTTGATCTCTCGTGCAATTTTGGCGAACATCAAATTCTTCAGCAACTTAACAGTAACAACGATCCTTTAATGCAGTGCACTCCCTTCAAAACTCTTTAGAAGCTTGAAGATGTGACCTCCTCCATGCATAGTGAATCAGAGTTTGACAGACGGCTTCTCCACATAGCAGATTGACGGACGGCCCCTGGTGAGATAGACGGATGGCTCCTCCACGCAGCAACTCAGCAATCGCTAACCTGCTCTGATTATTATAAGAGTGTTTGGTCACTTTGCACACAAACCTATTACTAATAAGTGGTAACAACAGAAATTTTGGTGTTAATTGGGTTTAGTTTTTTATTGTTATCCTATACACCAAGATTAATGAAAGGCACAGATATTTAAAAAATGAGATGAAATTTGGTGAATAAAAATATTTATAAAAAAGTTTTTACAAATACATAAATTCATTATTTTGGTAAATCAACTAAATTTATATTGATATGCAACTTATATGACAATACATTGATCAAATGTTTTTAACCCATAATGTTTTCAATCTACCTTCTAGGTCGCACTAACCATTGTCATTGACCATCTCATATAAAAGGATGTCAATATCAACAAGATAAATGGAATCCATGTTCAAATTTAGCTCTAATAAGAAGATAAACACCAAATTGTTGTATGAGACCCCCTCTTATTTTTTAATTTATATATATATATAGATAGATAGATATATAGATAGATAGATAGATATATAGATATAGATATAGATATATAAATTAAAAAATAAATAAATAACAAAACCTAAAACATTTTAACAAAAACGAAGCCCACATGTTGATGCATATCTCGGTCACGCCCATATGTTGATCCATACCCCCGCATCCCCGCACGTCGACCATATGTTGATGCATATCCCCGTGCCCATACGTTGATCCATATCCCTGCAACAGTACAGAGGACTGGTCATATCCCTGTGACAACATATTGGCCATAGATGGAGAAAGAAGCTGCAGAGAGAGGATAAAAACTAGGGCACGGACAAACCAGGAGAGAGAGGTCGCAAACAGAGGAGAAAGAGGGCATGGAAATAGGATAAAGAGGTCGATTTCCTTAGCCCTGGCAATGACAGAAGGAAAGGTAGATTTCCATGACCAGAAATGCCTCGCTCTTTTTTTAGATTTACTCACATTTTTCTTGTGACCCTTTTAGGATAAGTTGAAGGTCCCTTGAAACGCATTATCTCTGATCTCGAGAAATAGATCTACATATCCTTATTTTCCCAATTAAGTCTACTTTGAGAAATCATACTTACGCTAGCTCTGATTTGCTTCTCAATTTTTGCTGAGAAAATTTGAATTCACTAAATGGTTATAGTCCTTGTGATAGTTTTGTCTTTAATAGACTTCAAAGGAGCATATTTATGGAGGGAGAATTATAGGATTTTTTTACATATAAATACATGTTTTCTTGGATGTCAGAGTTGAATGCAAATAGTAGTGTATCAACGGTATATCTCATGAAATCTTATTTGTATAAAATGTTCTTCATGAGTGATCATGAATAGAGCAAATCATTGTAGTTGATTTCAAATCAATATATATATTGTCCATAAATAATTTTTGCAAGGCAATCTTAATAGGAAAACTTGACCGGTCAATGAAGCATAATTCATCTTAATTCTGAGAGGCATTTAAACAGGAAAAGGCATTGGTGAGAACAGTGTATAGTTGATAATTTTGTAGTAACTCCATGCACTTTTGTACCTTGCTTGGATATGCCAATTAAGAAAATTAGGCACTATTTTAATAGTGTTGGCCTTTGGTACCTAGAATCAACATCAAGTAAAACTCATTTAACCATATTTGGCAGTAGGTTAACGGTCATAGTGGTTTGTATAATGAAAGGTAAATTACATTTTCATTAAGTATGTGTGCGCTATAATAGAGATACACCACTCACATCTACCAATAGAGTTCGATGGATAGCATATACAAAACAACACAGAAAAACAACATATGTGTATTATTGCTATATAAGGATAAAGTACAAAGTATAGAGCCTTACTTCCCTCAACCTTGTTGAATGACTTCTCAAAGGAATGATTAAAAAAAAGAGCAATCTTCCTTGCTACCTCTTATTTAAATCTTAAAATCCTAATCTTTATATATTTCTACTTCTAAATCAATGATTTAGTGTTCAGGTTTTCTATTTATACAAGATAATGTCTGTAAGTTATTAGTAAGCACCATTTCAATATTAGATAGGTTGGTTTTGGCATGTCCTTTTTTGTCTTCCAACCAATGTCCAATGATCGATGGTTGATGTTGGTCAATGTTGTTGGTCACTCAATTAGTTTATCTTGGATGGATTGACCATCCATCATCTTGTTTGTCAAATATTGAAACTCTTTTTGAGTCATTCTTTTGTAAACCATTTGCTAGCTTGAAGCAATTGTCCTTGGCTTTCTAGTTGGCATGGTTTAATCTTTTTATTCCTCCTCAACCAACAAAATATTATACCTTTCGAATGGTTTTCCTATCTTTGGAATCAAGTTTGATGTGTTTGGTGAGATGATCTGATTGTCCTCTTCATCTAGTACTAATGGTTTGGATTGGGAAACAAAACAAGAAAAATCCACTGAACTTGAAACATGGGCTAGAGGGTTTCAAGATAAGAAACGATCCCCCACATATAAGAAATCCATTTCATTCAAGATCCAAAAAATACAATGCATGATATAAATGAAATCAGATACACAATTTCACATCATAAAAGGTAGTAAAGAGTGAGGGTATGCCACTTAATGCACATTCAAGAAAAAAGAAATAATTCATACCACTTAATAATTCATACACTTAATGCACATTCAAGAAAAAAGAAATTGTTTCCATTTGTGCTAGAATATAATATAACATGTACGGATTGATAAAAAATTCACCTTTATGAAAGTAAAGTTGGATGACAAGACTAGATGCATGAAATGAGAAAAAGCATTACGTTTTGTTAGCTAATAAAACACATAAAGAGGATAAGAGAGTCACCTCTATCGATGGAGACTTGGAAGAAAAAGAGAGATCCTTTAAGTTCCATGTCAATGCAGCATAAACCTCTTCTAGTTTTGTTATCTCATCTAATTCAAATCCAAGTTTCAAGCCACTTTTAATAGAAGACTGCAGAAATTCCATTAGTTGATCAAGTTTCATCATAAGATTATTCATGTCCTGGTCTTTATCATGGACTGCATCCCATCCATTCTGGCTATCGAGAAATAAATTAGCAGATGCCAGTAACAGGTTTTTTTTGGAACACCAAGCCTCCACATTCTTTAAAACCATTATTAGTATATCTTAATCCTTAAGAGACACTTTAAGAATGCAAGATACCAGATATATAAAATATGCAGAACAGAAATGAAATGATAGAAATGACAGAATAACAGTAAAATATCCAGCATAATCTTCACAATACACAGAAATGATATACAAAATAGCAACAGAAATAGCACTTTGAATCAGATAGCAATGTTCACAGGCCTCTTCGAGGGGGAAACCTCCAATCGAGC
>ML786198.1:136938-156659 GCA_009831015.1 Picea engelmannii | reverse complement strand
CTTCCTTCCACCCAAGAATATATGAGAGATAATAAAACTTTACATTAAATCATCACCATCAACCAATCATCACATAGAACCTGATAATGCTTCCTGAGACTTCTTCAATTTCTGCAATTCTTCAATTCTTGGAGTACTCGGATACTATAGATAATATTACTCAATGTATTATCTGAAACTCCTCCAAGTTTCACTTCTTGAATCCTCCCCAAAAAGAAGTTATAGAGAGAATGGTAGACCTTGTTCAATTATGGTTTATTCAGGAGACCGAACTTGTACAGAATTCCCGCACTCAATATTTAACATCAGATTTTGAAACTTGCACACAAGAAACTACAGTTCGTATGATTTCCAATGAAATTTTTCCCACGTCATTTGGATTCTCGATGAAGAAGTTATGATTGTTTTACCCAGAACACTTGTTTATTGACTAGCTTCAGGACTAGTCACAAACCCTATCTTCCACAGAGTGTATATCCATAATTATATTGAATCAAGAGCTGAAATTTTTACCACATGTACCTTGATATGTCTTATCAATACCATAGCAATTTCACCATCTGAATCGTTCTAGAAAAAAATTTTATAGAAAAAATGGTAAGATTACCTGAAAATAACATACCTTAGAACACATCACCAAAAGACTTCATCCTCCCTTGAAATCCGTCCTTCTTTACTTCTGATTTCCTCTGAAATTCATCTTTTTTATCAAATGAATGTATAATGATATTTATTTATACCATTTATGTCACTTCCTTTTAACATTAGGGCCAACCTGACAATTTCTTATTTTGTAATTCTTTTCTTTAATTATCTTCTATTTACATGTACTTCCTTCTTCAATTCACTTTGTCATCTTCAAAAATTCATTTCTCCTCAACCATGAGGATCCAAGTGACATGCCACATACCACCGGAAACAACATGATGTATAATATCCATCCATGGGTGTTGTGTCTGCATGTGCATTTTCCTTCATGTCCAAATACCTTCATCAATCTTGCGGTCCAAAACCCATGACTAGGGTTGACATCAATGACAACAACCAATCTTCCAACAGTAAGTACTTAGAGCAGATAAAAATATCCTATCCATGGATACTTTTATATCTTGCGTTATATATGTGTGTTTTCATGAAATCAAAGCCCAAACTATCTTGGTGGATTCTAATATTGAAGCTACAATTAGTGTAGATGCCTTCTCATGTCGAATTCCTTTAGACATCAGTTGACTTCCCTTCGAAGGTGTAGGGAACTTCATCTAATAAAGTGTTAGCCTCTTGGGCACCCTCACTTCTGATCTAACTTTATGGTTGTATATACAATAATTCATAGTGTAATCTTTATTTCCAATTATTTTGTAATGTATAATAAATAATTCAATAGGTTCAAATTAATTTAACAGTTTACTACTTACCAAGTGAGGCATAAGTCATTTTTACACTTTTCCTTGCAAAAACATGTTTTCCTCTGGGTTTTCTTCTCAATCTGTAGGTCTTTTTTACTTCCATCCTATTTTTAAGGAAATTGTAGTTATTTTTACTTCCATCCTATTTTTAAGGCAATGGTGGAATGTTGAACACAGTTTAGCATATGTGCATTTCCAACATTGAAGCTCTTTAGAAGACCAAGTAATGTGTATTCACATATTTTAGGCCAATATAGGCCTATGCACATTTTATAATATTATTTTGTATTTTTGTTAATGTTTGGCCAACATGTGGTCCCAAGTGGACCCTATGGCCTTGTAGAATGTTGCAATTTTGATATTTATAGAGTATCTTTGCTCATTTATAGAGCATGGGTGAGAGTTGCAAGTATCAATGTAAACTAACTACATAATTTGCAGTCAATATAACTCCAGGCTTCCGCCCATATTAGGCACTTAGTCTCTCATCAATGATCATAGTTACCACACTCAACTTGATGAATTAATTGGCACACCAAAAGAGTCAAGAGTTTGACTCAGCAAGGCAAAAAACAATGAAAATATCACAAGAAAATGAACAAATGACATCTATGTATAAGTCTCATTGGTGATTCCTCAGGGTCTCACAGATCTCATGGATCTAGCAACTGAATATTTTCAAGGCTCTTTTAAGGTTTCTACAGGATGGAATTTACAACTGATAATGGCACTGGTTAAGGTCACTTACAGGTCTGAAAAATTGGGATTGTTTTACTATCACAATAGAACCATTCTCTTACTGATATAAGGCTTCCTTTAGAGCTTTGGTTCCAGGCTCATTCAATGTTTTTGTCAGGGTTAGTTTAGACATAGTTTTTGATGTCCCAAATATTCTTTACAACAGTAAGTAAAACATGAAACACTCCTCTGATCTTTAACACTTTAATGCTGAAAGTAAAATATGCAAACCACAAGAATTATACTAAAGGATTTTTGGTCAACATGACCCTGGAAAATCCCCATGGGGAAAACCAGTTGAAGAGGAAATATATTATGGAGCTCGTAGAGAAATATTACAACAAAGAAATGAACATTAGGAACCTAATTTACAACAGCCAAAAGATCTCAAGCTTGGCAGCAAATTTCTCATTGAAGTGCACACCCTCCTTGGGATTTGCACCCTTCTTCTTTGCTTCCCTCTTCCTTGAAGATTTGTGCCTGTTGTTGAACTTGTACACCCTCTCTCAACAAGTGTTCCCTTCCTCTTATCTTGTGCACCGTCACTCAAGTGCACCCTCACTTAAAATAAAAGGTAATAAAGAACTAACAAACAGCTCATACCTAACTTACCTCTTATAATTATCCAACATTGTTCTTTACACTTAGTGCAACAAACACCAAATGGAATGGTTTACACAAGGTCAATGGAGAATGGTATTATTATCTTATTCTTCAACTTGGATTGAGCATGTATATGAATTGAATTGAGCATGTACATGAATTGTACCTGGAATGTATATGACTTGGATTGAGCCACATCCATAGTTGTTAGTTTTCACTCAACCACATTGCAGAGGGTGTAGTTGTACTTCCTCCTAGTCACCAAGATTATTGTTTTCACATAGTAGTACTAATGTGAAGTATGGAGGGCATGCCTCTTTGCTTTCAAACCCCATAGTCTATACCTTTTCATCCACATTGGTATATAGATCTACATCAACACTCCACTTCAGTTTCCTTTGCACCTAACATAGCCCCTTACTTTTTATGTGATTTCTGCTATGTGCATTAGCCTTCCCCGTAGCCTTTACATCATGTCACCCTTTTTCCTTATCCCTTTTCTTGTAGATGCAAAGTGCAAAGTGAAAATATATGAACTTCCCTTCACTACATTCTTAGCTCTGCATGCATAAAAATTTCTAAGGAAAAATAATAGGATTTTGGCCAAACTTGCAAAGGAGGTTTTGTTGAAGGCCTTAAAACCTGAAAAACTGTATCTTAGAGCACTAAAATTGAACATAAATAAAATAAAATAAACCAATAAAGAGAACCTTATTTATTGTTGGTCCATTTAGGATTGAACCACACATCCCCATTGGGAGTCTTTTGGTCTATAAGCTTCATCCCCTTCTTGTTCTTCCACCTCTTCAAGCAATGGAAGTTGGATGATGCATAATGTAGGAATGGATGGAATTGCGTGAAAATGTGGGATGTATGTTGCATGGATGTTGTATCAACAAGGTGAAGGCCCCGTGATCCTTATGAGTATTCAAGATGTGTATGGTGGTCTCTATAATCATAAAAGTTTACTATGTTAGAAATGATGACATTTGATTCAATGTTGTATATGTGTACTAAGTGAACTATGAAATTTGCATGGTATTTTTAAAATTTGGGTCATTTTGCAGTACTGCACACATGGTAATATATCAAGAAATTATTTTTTTGCTTAAAACCTCTTGCTCCTTCCCATATCTAGTTTTCATCGAAGTTGAATTTATTGCATTTCATTTTCCTCTTGCATGGTTTAAAGAGTCGAGTCAAAACACCATCAGTTTCATGACTACTCCTTTGAGTAACAACAGCCTAAAATCAAGCGCTAATTAAAATTTATCTAGCAACTTTTCTAGGGCTCTTCAAACCCATCTTATCTTAGGTGTAGAGCTTTGTAATAGGATTGTGAGAATAAATTTCCAAAGCTGCTAAACAAACATAAAGCCTTGAGTTAGGGAGTGAAATCCAGTTGCTATATCACTAACTTTGGGAAGCCCTTCTAACACAAGGGTCAATCACAAGGTCACATTGGGGCCCTCAGAGTAATCACCCTGATTTTTTGGTCTTCTTGTCGACTGTCGACTGTCCCCCCTCTGCTTTGGTATAGTAGGTGGTACCATAAAGGCCATAATCGTTTAGACTTCCTACACAAGGTGACAGCACAGGGAAGGTGGTGTTGTACATGGGATCGACGTTGGCTAGACTCACTCCGACTCCTTGGAGGGTTTCCCATTTCTCGGTGAGGTAAATTGCACCAGGGAATTAGTTCGTTAATCAGGTTTTCAGCGTAACTTTCCCACCCATCGAAACTCAGCCCCTTCGTGCATCGACTCTGGGATGTTGGATTCCATCACCAACTAGCGCTTCTTTGTGAAAAGGTTTGTTTGCATGCTTGACTCCTAGATTAATTAGCGTGTGTTGTTTTTTCTCCTTAGTTGGACTTAGGATTGAGTTTGTGTATAATGGAATCAATTTCAGGTTAATTCCTCATTTGATCAATACAAAATATGGATACAATTAAAATAGAAGGTAATAAAGAGATAACAAATAGCTCATACCTAACTTATGTCTTATAATTCTCCAACATTGTTCTTTACACTTAGTGCAACAAACACCAAATGGAATGGTTTACACAAGGTCAATGGAGAATGTTATTCTTATCTTATTATTATTGTCATAACTAACTTATCTTCAACTTGGATTGAACAAAACTAATATTTGTATAGTTCTACTATTGTATCGAACGAAACTAATATTTATATAGTTCTACTCTTGGCTTTCCTTAGACATATTTCCAACTAAAGCACACAAGATTTGGAACACACCAACTGATGGTTGGATCTGTTACTCCATAGCATTGACCCTCATCTTCAA
This sequence comes from Picea engelmannii, assembly GCA_009831015.1. NCBI lineage: Eukaryota > Viridiplantae > Streptophyta > Pinopsida > Pinales > Pinaceae > Picea > Picea engelmannii. The sequence goes on along the minus strand of ML786198.1, from coordinate 151,605 downwards.
TGGACATTTCTTATAATAATTCTAATTTGCACAAATCCAACAAACAACAACGTTACTACTATTTGTTTTTTAGATCCATATGATAAATTTATCATGTCCTTAGTGTTATCACATTATAATGTCCTTAATATGTCCAAAATCAAGAGGGATATCACATTAAATTAGGTGGTTGACCCCTAATATTGGTAATTGCACCCTAGTCTAATTATGCATCCAAAACTAAAGATATAAAATTTTATTTAGAACTTTGAATATGATGATGGACTACTAACTAATAACACATGCACATGCAACTGAAGGTACAACCAAATAGGTACCTTTCAGATATTTCTTCGTTGAGTGAGGAAATCTTAGGACACATAGAGGCCGAAAATGTGACTGCATCTAGTAGATATGATAAGCAAACAAGGACCAGAGGTGAAAAAGTTAGAATAAAATTTTGTAGACGCATGAATTTTTTTCTTTCTAAACAAGGATCATGCTCTTATGATGGTGAAAGCATAGGAGACATAGACGCTCCACTCAGGTATAAGCATCTGGTGAAACAATGGGTACTTAAGGAACTACCTCCTATAGATGTTGACTTTGTTGTCAACAATAGGACATATCGCATTGCACCATCCTTCCTACATGACTTGGGGATATTTTCCATGGATAGAATAATTGTAAAATACAATATAGTAACTGAATTGATGGACTATGTCGGATCGTGTTACAATTATAATGATTGGATGCGGCTGGTCCGATACATGCGAAGTATGCGGAGATATACACTCGCCACAAATTATATACAACTGATAAACAAGGATAAAAATAAGGGATCGACTATATATATTGATGGAAGGCCTAAAGCTTCTGGAAATATTGCAAGGTTTATAAACAACACACAACCCGGGACATCAAACAAACAACCGAATTTCATATATGAGGGACGTGAAGAGAATCGGGTAGTCTTGTGCGCAATAAAAAAGATAGTTCCCCAGGAAGAGTTATTAGTGGATAACCATTTGAATCCAATAGAAACATTGACTAATAGTGTGCAGGTTCTTATGCAACACCTCTTTAAGAAACCTCTAATTATTGCATTATATTTTTTTATTATCTTTAACATTGTTGTAAATATTATCTTTAACATTGTTTTTTTGTTATCATTAACAATTTTTTTAAATATTTGGGGGTTCTAATTATATTATAGTGCCAAGATGATCATGGAAAAGGGCCAGCCACAGAACATGTAAATGATTATCAGTTTCCACTTTCATTTTACATTGTTTTTATTATTTGCTTATATAATTTTATTGAAATAACATTGTTTTTGTTGAAATTATATGTACTCTGCAGGCCATGTTGATCATGATTCTGCCGATGAGGAGGGGTTTTATTCATCCGTTGATCCGATGGTCTTAATAAATAAATAAATCATTAAAGATAACAAGGAACTTGCTAGGTTCTTATATCATCCAGATCAAACTCCCGACGTCAAAGCAAAGATCAATCTCCTTATGTCACAACTTAATACATATAAGGTAATAACCATAATTTAAAGTGTTTTTTTTAATGTACTCATATGTTCAATTATGATACTGTGTTCTTAAACTTTTACATTATCTCATGAAAAAACATTTTCTTTTTTATAAAGACATTTTTGGAGCATGTTCAGCCCGGTGTTGGTAGTAGTGGTGCTACAGAGATGCTACAAAGTCCTGATGTGGGCATTCATACAGCTGCTAGAGTACTATTTACTTCTCCATCTTCCACACCTAATTTAGATAGGAGCCATGATAGGCACCGCCAGACATCCACACCTTGATCAGAGTCTAGAGATGGTGGCAGAGATGAGGATCATAGTGGTGTGGTTGAGATGGTTCCATTTCCTGGAGCTAGACATGTGACAAGCATGGGGAACCTTACGTGCACATTTTTGGTCGACGATAATGGACTTTCATTAAAACAATCAAGACTCCCAGGTAGTTTTAATTCATATTTTAATCATTTAATAATGTCCTTCTCATATAGAAATCATCTACATTATTAATTTTAAATTAATGATCATATCTTTTTGTATGTAGGAAACGACCTTTTTATAGGAACCTAGAGAGAAAGACCTTGTTGATTTTTGGGGAAACCTTACGCATGAGGTGGAATTTCCAGAATTCCAACCTCAAAAAGGAACTTATGGATTATCTTGAAGGCCTCTTTGGAGTAGACATGTTCAATAAAAAGGCGGTCACCTCTACAGCGGGTGAATATTTAAAATATACGTGGGATGTTTATAGACGAAGCTTGGCAGGAAATCCTAGGTATGAGTGTCCTCCTTCAATTCCAGAGAGGGAGTGGAAAGCGATCATTGATGATGCAAAAGAGAATATTTTGAAAAAATCAGGAGAACAAATAACTGGTACACCAAGGTAAATTACAATTTTTTGATTTCAATACCAGCTTTATTTTTCTTTAGATCTAATTAAAAGTGTGGTTATATATAACATACTTGAAAATTTTGATGATAGGTTGTCTGACAATTCGAAGGAAACCAAAGCAAGGATTGTCAAACATGGCCAACTCAAGCTAGGACAGGGCGGCTACTCGAGGTTACAGTCACGAATCGTAAGTACCCAAACATCTTAAGAACATTATTTGTATCACCTTACAACTTTAAGGTAATTGTAGCCAAAAACATTAAAAACCCATACCCTTATGCAATGCAGGGCGGCGACTTCAGAACTCAAACCACGGAGGAAGACCTCCAACTTGGTTACAAGTATGGTTATAAATATGTGGTTGATCATAGGAAAATCATGGGGCAGACCCCAAGATCCAATTTACGGGATAAGGTAAATAAAAATCAGTCCACATTAACCGTTCATTACTTATAAAATACGTAAATGTTTGATATCGTCCATAATTTAATGTCTTACTTTGTTTTAATCAGGGGAGCATTACTATCAATGAAACCATTAGTACTAGACAATGGAGTGTTGACAGTGCAACACAGCTAGAAGATCATGCTGCTCCCCAACAGCCCCATCCCAGTGAGGTGAAGCCCCAAGATGTTCCTGTGACTGAGGCCCACGACAGTAAAATGTCTATATATTAATCATATACTTAATAATTTTGTACTTATAAATTTTGACATTTCAATGGCAGAGAATGTCATAGTTGATCCTCCTCGACCTAAAGATCAGGTGAACAGGCTGGCATCCATTCCAACAGTGTCGACTAGAGGACCAGGTAAATAATTACATTGCAGAGTTTTTTTTTAATATTAATGAACTACTTCAATGATATTTAAAAATTGGCCATATAAATTTGATATTTTTTATTTTTGTAGGTGATGGCCCCTCATAGAAGCATCCACATTGTGGGTACGAGACCAAACGTACTCGGCGTGAAAGGACTGAAACAACATCAGTTGCTGAAGAGCATCCAGTAAACGAAGACATGGAGATGGATGAATTACTTAAGACCTAGAAAGCACAAAAGAAGACTAAAAGAAATTCATGATATCATGTAATAATTTTATAAGAAAGTTAGATGTGCATTATATAGTTGATCATGTAATGATGCATATAATGCATTGACATTATAGGTACTTTTTCATCTGATAATATACACAAGGCTATTTCTATGGCTTGTATATATATGTGAATGTAATTTTTTTATACACTTAATGATAATTTCAGCTTCTATTATAAGACTTGGTATATATTAATTCAATACTCCTTGATTCAAGATGTGAGAATGCAAGAAAGACCTGATGCCTTGTGCTTGGGCTATGGAGTCTAGGCAAAAAATAGAACTTGAATATGCAATATGCAATTTCCAAAATCTTGTGACATGATATATGCAAGTTTAAAAGCCTTGTGACATGTGACATGTGACATGTGGCAAGCATCTTTTTCCAAGAAATGTGCAAACTTTAAACTTGGTGCAACATGCAAAAAGAAATTTTTGGGAAGATGCAATAATAAGTTTTAAGGATTAAACATGAGGGGTTGGAAATGGCCATGTCAATCATTTTATAATATTTTTGCATAGCATTACCCTTCTTTTCATTGTGTCTCACATGACAAAGAAACAAAATCACATTTCCATTGTCAATTTATATGTGGAGGGTTATTCAAGGTTTCAAGAATTTCTTCATATTTTCCTACTTTAATCCTCTCATGGTCATGTTAATCCATATAGAGGTCCATGATATAAACACTCATTGTTATAATGTTGACATAAATTCCAATCTTCACTTTGTCGATTAGAGGGCACAATTTTGGCAACAATTTAATGTTTTTAGTTCCATGAAATTTATTTTGTTTCTTCAACAACATTAAGGATTAAACATGAGGGGTTGGAAATGGCAATGTCAAACATTTACTCTTTCACACATGTGCATCATCTCAATCTTCATTTCTACAATATGTGGAGGGTTATTCAAGGTTTCAAGACTTTCTTCATATTTTCATACTTTATTCTTCTCATGGTCATGTTAATCCATATAGAGTTTCATGATATAAACACTCATTGTTCTAATGCTGACATAAATCCAAATCTTCACTTTGTCGATTAGAGGGCAGAATAATGGAAACAATGAGAGAGTTTTTACCATATGTCAACTAATTTGTCCCTTTAAAAAAACTTCATTGATGTGCAAGGGAGCACTGTGTCTATGAGAGGTCCTCTACATATTGAAATATTGATAATTAGTTCATGAAAGTGTCCTACATATTGAAATACAAATTTGGTGGACCCAACAAACAAATTATTTACCACGCTGCCTTTCGCATAAAATGACACTTCCATCAACAAAGAAATAGATGGGATAGTATGTTGAAGTCATTGAGCCAACACAATGGACTCAGCAGTTGACTAGGATGGAAATCCATGAAAGAATCTAGATACAAGCCCTATTAGGGAGCCACAATAATCCTTGAAACTCCAAATAGAATGGAGAAGGCTTTGTTTTCCAGTGCTTCTCACAATGAGCTTCGCCAAACTTACAACTCGTGTTTTTTGTAATATATGTGTAGTCGAATATATATGTATGTTTTATTACACATATATGTAATAAAATATATATGTTATTACACACACACACCGTAACACATCAAATATGTTATTATATCCCAACTCCATATTACAATACTTGACCCACATCCACCTACAAAGATAACAATAGACTAGACCCTATAACAATAGAGACTTGGGACCCATTTTGATGAGAAGGAGTATGAATTGAGACCCAATTGTCCCACTTACTTAAGTCATCAGATAAATAATAGCATAAAGAGAAAACATTATTAACCCCATAAACACTTAACAATCAAGTGCTTTTATAACATATTATATTTGTAGATGATCCCTTGCTAAGTTGAAATCCTGCAATAGGATTTGAACTTAGACTCATTGTTAATTTTTATTGCACATGTATCCAAAGTATGACAATGCCAAGTGCCTTTGGTTGTCTTGGATGACACCATCATTTATTATCAATCCCTATGAAGCACCATCAAAGTGTAGGTTATGCCAAGTAGGTTTTGGTGTTTGCTAGTACATTGATGATGTCTTAGTGGTGCTTTTATCATTGTCATTAGAAACATTTTAGGGTGGGGTTACTAATACTAAAGGACTTCATTTATACATGAACTAGGTTATAGTCATATAATGATGATGATACTTAAGATGATCATGATGGCAATGCCCCTCTTAAATTAAATACAATATTTTGAATGTTTGGAACTCTTAGGTGGTTATGGTACCTTATACAGGTTCAATTTTCATTTTCATTTATCATAACCATGCAATATTTGGTGAGGGGGATCAAAATCCTAGGATGTATTGCTTCAAGGATTTACAAGGAACATTTATACCACAATGAATTAAGGGTTCCACTTGTGTTAGTTATGGTAGGTTTTGACTCATTCATTGCTAAATCACAACCTAATTGATTCAACTAAACAACCTTAAAAATAACATGAATTAGGTTTGATTTCATAATATGTACATGAACATCATAAAATTTTAACATCATAAATTCATATCTCACCTTTAAATATCTCACAAATCCTTATTCAGGTAGATCATATAACTTGACTATGGGATTCTAAAAAGGCATATCACTTGGCTTCCCCTACTCACCTACTAGGAAAGTCAAGTTAAAGGAGAAGTACCCTAACATACCTTATCTTCTACTAGGTTATCACCAAAACCTTACTGTCAAAGAATCACCAAAACATTAACTCACATGCCTTCCTAATAGATATCCTAACCTTCCTTAGTTACTGAAAGTATATATATGGTTCCTTAACCTAATTTATAGTCTAATAACCCTTATTAGGTATAATGGAAGGGGTTTACCCTATTATAACCTAGTCTAAGTTGCACTTACAAGTAAGCCTCCCTCTTAACACATATATTTTTTTTTCTATCCAACATTATTTTGGCTCATTTAATTATTTTATTAGATGAGGTATCACACAAAAGTATGATGGATGTATCCTTCTATTTAAATCCTTGACATTACCTCCTATGTGTTATCCAAAACTCTATCCAGGACTGTCAAAAAACTACAGAAGTATTCCATTGTCAATGGTGATTAAAGTGTTGATGTCTTGCAATGTTTTTATGACACCTTGTTTTCCACATCCCAAAGAAGCAAAATATGTTAAGGAATTCCAAAGGACCTTGTAATTAGTCCAATCGTTGCCTCCTTTCACTATTGTTGGCCCTTGGTTATGTAAGGAAGTGAAGATCGAGGAAGAAAAGGTCAAACACGAACTGCACGGGAGACACAGTGATTGTCACTGGGTCAAAGTAAGAAAAAGAGAAGAAAAGATGGAGCGAAGTATAGAAAAGAAAGTCGTTGAATGAGGAGATCAAGGATGATAGATCAGAAAGAGAAAAGAATCGCAGACAACTCAGCAAGCATAGAAAGCCACCATTGGATGCTTTGGATCACCGCACGAGAAGGGAGGAAAGACAAGCTGGCGAAGCCCGAAAAATGTGGGTCAAGTTGACCTAGGGTTTTGACACCTAGGTTTCGACCTAAGGCTGTCAGTGAGGGACTATAATGTATAAATAGAGGTCGAGAGGACCTAGGTTGGGTCGGTACTAGTGTTGGGTATTGACATTGATTGTTGTTGGTTGAGAGATTATTGTACTGTGAGAGAGAGGAGTGTTGAGAGTGAGAGCCTTCTGATATTGTAACATCTTCAACTGGCCGGTGCGAAGATAAAGTCCTGCAGCTAGGTGCGCAGGAAGGTGGGAGACAGAGAGAAGAAGAGAGAAGATCTGCTAACTAAGAGGGCAGATCAGAACTGTAAGCTTTATCTTAATATATCATAAGCACAGTTTTGTGGACGTAGCCCTAGAGAGAGGGTGAACCACATATATTTTTTGTCATATGTGTGATTGATGCATGGATATCTATCATTTTTATACTGTTATTTTCATTATTGTGTTAGATCATATCTATAGCTGCGCAGAGTATATCTAGTTGATAACTAACACATGAATGCCACATTATTGTTGTATTAGTTCCACTTCATATTCCCCTGCTTGTAGACATCTCTGTCCTACAACCCCCCTCTTAGATGCTTCGAGTGAGACTACATCTGCTTCGCAGGTGTTGCCGAAAGGGCCAGTAGCTAGGGCTTGTTGGTGCACCCTTGGAGTGAACTCTGGGTCTGCCCTTGTGCCAACAAATGGTTCCATTGTCGAGACATGAATCTTTTTAAAGGAATGTCAAGGTGGTTCCCATCAAATACCGAGATTCACAAGTGGATAGAGAATCAAGAGAGGGACTTCATTGAAGCCCAGAACAAGAACCCTAAACTGAGTATTGAATATTGGCTACAAAGATACATCTTCACCAACATTCACGAGATCTTCTTTGGGGGAATCCACCAAGAGTTGTTTGAATGGTTGGCTAGGTTAGTTGATAACTAGTTCGAGATTACATCTATACCTATTATGGTTTGGACGCCGGCACTAATCCAGAAGGTCAAGAGAGTTGACAACGTTGTATCTAGAGTAGTAGATCATTGGTTTGATAGTACCATTGGAGGGTCTATCACCGAGTTTGTTGTTGGCAGAATAGAATCGTATAGCCAAGCCGAGAGATACTTTTTCAAAGGACCCAGAGGAAAATGTTTTCACTTTCTGAAGCTGAGAATCAAGATGCTTTTGCATGAAAACCACATCTTGAAGATACAATAGATTGGTCAAACCTAAAAAGGCTAATGTTCAAGATCTCAGACAGCGACAGCGACACAAAAGTAGGACATACGCGCAGTGGGAAAGTATTCCAAGGGGTTCACCTTGAGAACTTATTTAAGAAAAACTACGAAGAAGAGGGTTTCTACAGTGGAGAAGAGGTAGATCTAACCGATGAAGAGCATTCAAAGCCCACAGAAGGGGAAGCTGAAGAACTTTGCCTAAGTGAGCCAAAAACCTTAGGAACTGAGCGAACTACTAAAGTAAGTAACATTAATCTTCCTATTTTCTCAACAGTACTTAGCGGTCAGAATAGTCAGAACCACCAGAGTCCTCAGAGAACTATTATTGGTAGCTTAGCATCTACTCAGACAAGAAGCCTAGTCAGCTCTATGGCAGATGAAATGAGGCTCTTTATATTTAGAGGAGATGGATCTGAAGATCCAAATCAGCATTGGTTTCTATGTGAAGCCGTATGGAATATTAAAAGTATCACCGACGAAGCCATCAAGAGAACCCAATTCAGCACTACGCTAAGGGACCGCACATTGAGATGGTACATGAAACTTGTCCAAGGACTGGCACAGCCTAAGCCACTGAACGAGATCAAGAATGAGATGATTACAGAGTTTAAGAAACCTAAGTCAGAGTCACAATGTATTACAGAGCTAAAAGAGATCAAACAAAAGGTAGTAGAACCTGTTTTGGAGTTCAACCAACAATTCAAGACCCTAACATGTCGATTAACTTTCCAGATCCCCGATGAACAGAACAAAGAATCATTCATCATTGTTTTGTTACCACACATCAGATTCCCTCTGATGCAGCAGAATATTGCATCACAAGCAAAATCTTTGGAAATCGCCATGACGCTTGAATCAGCACCTACAGGAGAATCGAGCTCAGGCATGAGCCAGATCTTGAGTCAGCTAACCAGTTTGTCTTTACAGGTCAAGGATATGAAGAAAGATAAGGGAAAAGACAAAAGGGAAGATGTATGGTGTGTGAGATGCAGATCAAAAGGTCATGATAAGGAACATTGTCCCTTATTTCATGAGTATTTGGCCTCAAGAGCATCAAGCCCCTTGAAGCAAGTTAATCTGCCCTAGTGTGATGTGTACATAAATAGGCATCACCCATGTGAGTGTTATTACATGAAAAAGTATGTTCAGACACCCAAAAACTTGTACTACACATTCTGTAAATCAGTAGGGCATGATGATCGATATTGTAGAGCTTACAATCTCATGCATGAGAGGTCAAGAGACATATACAAGATTCAAGGTGAAGTACAACAAGAAGGAAATACTCTGCAGTACAACTCTCCAGGGAGAGAATACTTCTCTCCTCGTGGTGGATACAGAGGATGAGGATGAGGAGGAGGTATGGGTTGAGGTTGAGGACAAATAATCTGTTATAACTGCGCGCAGCCAGGACACTTAGCAAGGGATTGTCAGAATCCTTACACAACATGTAGTTATTGTAACTCTTTCGAGCATGTCATAGAAGAATGCCCTGTGCTACTGGATAAGATTCAAAAAAGACGAGGACCCCAGTAGAACCCACAAGTACAGCTGATATATGCTGAACCTCGCAGAACTGAACCTAGATTCGTTGTCATTACTCAAGGAGGCACTGCTACAGGAGAGTATAGAACAACCCAAAGAAAGATCGCAGAAGAGTCAGGTATCAGGAAAGATGAGGAGAAGACTCGGGCTTTTGATGCAAAGAAAGAAAGATGAATCTTTGAGGAAGCAAGACGGGAGTTCAAGAGGAACCAAGGATCCTCATCTAGAACGCAACCAAAAGTAAAAGAGTATAGAATGCCTTAGGCATTTGATCAATTGGATGTGCATAAAGAAGGAAAAGAGGAAATTACGCTCATCAATTTTTTGTACAGTTGTCTTAAATTAATTCAGGATGAGAAAGTTGTACAAGAGCTACAGAACCTAATCAGACAGTATGAGCTAGGAAAGATAGACCCCTTGATGAATAGGGCAGTACACCAAATTGGTAAGAAGAGAAGAACAAACAAAGAATTACATTTGAATGCTCAAATAGGAGAGTATGATATAGACTATGTGGTCCTCGACTTAGGGTTGGAGGTCAACGTCATGGCGAAGTAAACTTGGGCACTAATGGGAAAACCCAAGATGATATATTCCCCTATTAGGATTTGCATGGCTAATCAACAAGCTGTCATCCCATTTGGACGATTGGAGCATGTCCACGTGGACATCGATAGAGTTAGAACCTTTGCAGACTTTGAGGTAATTGAAATTGTTGATGACAGTTGCCCTTACCCTGCATTACTAGGAATTGATTGGGCCTTCAACAATTCTAATGTGGTTGATTTAAAGAAAAGATGCATGAAATTTGAAGGAGATGGCCTTAGGTTCATTGCACCCTTAGATCCAGATGAAGGTCTGCGGTATACAGAGCCCATCAGAGAAGAAGACTACGCATATGAGCTAGAAAACATCTATAAATTAACAACCAAATAGTAGGATTATATCAACCCTACTGTCGATGGGAATCTAAGATGGCGAAGTGACAGCGACTGTTCATCAGATTCAGAAGAAGCACTGGAGAAATAGCAGAACCAGATGTATGAAGTATCCACAAGGAGATTTGCTCGACTGACCAAAGAAGCTCGTTGGATTGGTACAACAACAAGTAACTTACCTACCTTTGATGGTTTTAATTCTTTAGAATCCTTCTTGATGGACTTTGAAACAATTGTACCAACATAACAGAGGCTATTGGCTATGGACGAGGCTCTGAAAGCTACACCAGCAAGATGGTGGGCGACACATAAAAGCAATATCACAGACTGGACACAATGTCGAACCTTGATGACAACGCAGTTTTCAGCACAAGTAGGAAGCTACGAAGTGAGGTACATAGGTCAAAGCTGCCCAAAGGACCATGTACGAAGCTACGAAGAGGACTGGAGTGACATTCCTTGAGAACAATGGGTACACAAATTCATTAACACGCTAGACATGACCCCTATTAATTGGTACCTTCAAGCAGAGCTGCGCCTTATCACCGCAGATTGGGGAGGTATGCTTCATAATTTTGTAACCACCTTTTTGTTTCAAAGTCAATTTCCCTCAGTAGATCAAGCATTAAAGATTGTGAGGAAGAAAATATTTAAAGATTCATCTAGCCTCCCTTTGGAGCAATAAGAGGATGAATGGACTACACCATTCCATAAATTACAAGGATGTTACAACATTAACGCCGACGAAGATGATGATCCGAGGAAGGTAAACATTGTTGAGACAGAAGGCCAAAGGGATGTGAAAGGACTGGGAGTTGAACTACCATTCATTGGACATTCGATCAAGATAAATAAAGTTAATATTGGGACAGAGGAGACACTGAAGCTTGCCAATGTCGAAAATTACTGGGATGCTCCTACCATTGACAAAATTACAGAATTACTGCACGAGTGTTAGGACTTGTTTCCGACCAAGTTAACTGATATGAAGGGTATCAAAGGACCTATGGGAGAAATGAGAATACCTTTGAAACCAGATGTGAAGCCAGTCAAGCAAAGACCCTATAGATTGAACCCAAAATATAAGGAAAAAGTGAATATTGAGCTCGACATAATGCTGGAAGCAGAGATTATTGAACTTGTCGAAGAGTCGGAGTGGATCAGCCCTATGGTAGTACAAGACAAGAAGACAGGTGAGATCAGAATATGTGTGGACCTCGAAAATCTGAACGATGTCTATTTGCATGACCCCTTCCCTACACCATTCACAGATGAATTATTAGACAAAGTGGGAGGCTAGGAGGTATATTCTTTTAGAGACGGGTTTTCAGGATACCATCATATCTGGATTGCCAAGGAGGACCACCACAAAACCACATTTTCCACAGAATGGGGATCCTACCAATACATAGTGATGCCATTTGGACTGAAGAATTCCCCAACCATCTTTTCTAGGGTGGTGGTCAAAGCGTTCAAATATTTTTTTCATAATTTTTTAGAAGCCTATTTTGATGACTAGATTGTTTTTAGTTTGCTGAAAAATTATGTTGAATGTCTAAGGCTAATGTTGGATAAATGCAAGCAATGTCAAATTTCTTTGAATTTGAAGAAGTGCATCTTCTTCTCACCATTTGGATTATTATTAGGTCATATTGTATGAAAGAAAGGATTGTTGGTGGACCCATCCAAAATTGCAATTATAGTTGATTTGCCACCTCCTACCTCAGTCAAACAAGTGCGCATTGCGCTACGACATACTGGCTATTACAGGAAATTTATCAAAGGATATGCTCAAATTATTGCGTCAATGGAGAAGTTATTAAAGAAATACTATCAGTTTGGTTGGATAGAAGAATGCCAGCAAAGCTTCGACACACTGAAACAAAAGATGGTGACTGCGCCTATTCTGGTCTTTCCAGATTGGAGAAAGGAATTTCATGTGCATGTTGATGTGTCTTACATTGCATTAGGATCATTACTAGCACAACCTGGAGAAGGGGACATTGATCAGCCCTTAGCATTTGCCAGCAGAAAGCTATCTATAGCTGAAATCAATTACACTACTACAGAGAGAGAAGGATTAGCCATGGTGTGCACGCTCCAAAAAATTTTCCATTACTTACTGGGAGGACACTTTAAAATGTTTACTAATCACTCTGCATTGAAGTATCTGATCAACAAGCCAGTGTTGGGGGGGTGAATATGCAGATGGCTTCTCTTGTTTCAAGAATATGATTTTGAGATTATAGTTAAGCCAGGAATAATGAACAAGGGACCTGACCACCTGTCGAGGTTGGAACATGGCGAAAAACCCACCAGTCTGGAGGATACACTACCGGATGCATAGCCGCTTGTCATTAGGAAGATGGATGACCACTTCACATACATAGTCCAATTCCTATCAACAGGAATGGCTCCAAGTGAGTATACAATTTCCCAGAAGAAACAGCTAGTGGTGTGCGCTGCAGACTTTTCACTAATAGTTAGTCAGCTATATAAGATGGGACCTGATGAGATACTAAGAAGATGTGTGATGGAGGCAGAGCGCCCACTGATCCTTGTAGAATCTCATGAAGTCATCGTAGGAGGACATTACACAGGCAAAGCAGCTGTGCAGAAGGTTCTATGAGCTAGCCTTTGGTGGCCTACTTTACACAAAGATGCTAAAGAGTATACCAGAGCCTGTGATGTATGCCAGAGAGTTGGAAAACCATCCAGAAGAGATGAAATGCCACTAGCACTACATATGAACCTACAAGCATTTGAAAAATGGGCCATTGACTTCATGGGACCTATAAAACCACCAGGGAAGTGCACAAGAGCAAGGTATATTATCACTGTGACAGAATACCTGACTAGATGGGTCGAAGAAAGAGCAGCCAAGGACTGTAGTGCAACTATAGCTGCGCATTTTATATTTTATGACATAATAACCAGGTTTGGATGCCCTAAGACCCTTATAAGAGATCAAGGCACTCATTTCATCAAAAAGACAGTTGAAGCCCTGACTGAAGAATTTGTAGTCCACCATTAGAAGAGTACACCTTACCATCCACAAGAAAACGGAACAGTTGAAGAATTCAACAAAATCTTGGAGACAGCATGGACAAAGATTTGCAGTGTGAATAGGGATGACTGGGATTTAAGAGTACCAGCAGTACTTTGGGTTTATAGAACCACTTGCAAGAAATTAACAACGCAGACCCCTTTCAAGTTGGTTTATGGTCTCAAAGTTGTTGTCCTGATGTAGTACTTGGTACCAAGCTTAAGAATTGTTGCATTTACAGACATGGATGATATTGGCGTTGTTCGTGAGAGGCTTGCCCAGCTAGTTGAACTAGAAGAAGACATATTTATGGCAGGATTCCATCAGTAGGTATAGAAGGAAAGAGAGAAGGCCTATCATGATAGACACATCAAGAAGAAGGCATTTAAGCAAGGTGATTTAGTACTGGTGTATGACAGTAAATTTATAAGACATCCAGGGAAGTTCAAAACGCATTGGCTTGGACCATATGAGATCGCATATGTTACAGAAGGAGGAGTTTCACAACTGAATACATTAAAGGGAGAATGAAAAGAGGGATTAGTAAATAGGAATCGGATGAAGTTGTACTATGACAACCAGTTGCCTCGCATCTCTCAGTAAAAGCAAGGAGAAAAGGGTCTAGGTACCAGGTGTAGTTGAAACTGTTGATTAAGGTTGGTTGTCATTGATGTCAACCCTTGAAGAAAGACCCGTAGCACAAAGGTTTGGGTAATGGGCCCAATAGTATTTGATGTAAATATGACTCATTATTGTTTTGTCATGGTTGATAAGAAGTAAATATGGATGAACTCCAAAGTGGTCCCCTTATGGTGAAAGCCCTCATGGGAAGACTCTTTGTGGAGTAAGAAAACCCATGCTTAATTGTGGAATAATGAGATGAAGGAAAGTGAATTTGTCAGGGAAAATA
>ML786198.1:117340-132310 GCA_009831015.1 Picea engelmannii | reverse complement strand
GTGGAGTAAGAGAACCCATGCTTAATTGTGGAATAATGAGATGAAGGAAAGTGAATTTGTTAGGGAAAATATCCTAGATGGATAGTTCTTGTCATGTCATTTCCGGTGGTATGTGGAATGTCACATAATTCCTCACGGTTAGAAAGTTATGGCCATGAGAAGTTGGAGACCCCAGGTTTAGGTAATCCTTCCCAAATGAAATCCATTGCTATAATCCATGATCTCCTTCCAGTGGTTAAACTGTTTCCTGAGGGAACCTCGCTCTGATACCAATTGTTTAATGGTCAGAATGGTTTTAAGTATGAGATGTGGAGCAAAAGGACGGAAGTATTTTTACAGGCACAGGGACATTATATTTGGCTATCGGTTGTTACAGGATATGATAGTTCAAAAAGGGAAAAGACTGCAACCAAGAAGGAATTGAAGAAGAATAACAAAATAGCAATGGATTTCATCTAGGAAGGATTACCTAAACTGATAAGAGAAAAGGTTGGTAATTGTTCATTTGTTCATTGCTTATTCACTCTGCAGTTATTGGATAATAATGCTTCATTGATATAGCACTTGGATTATATGGTTAAAAGGGACTAAATTTCTCTATTACTTATTCACCCCCCCCCTCTCAGTAATCCAACAGAAACTGGGTACCAAACACAGAAAAGACAGTCTACACAAGGATGGGAAGGAGACATGGAGTAGAAAGAAAAGGTTTCACTCCATAGCCCAAAGTCAAAGTGACATGGAAAGATCAAAACTAAAGTGCCTCGAGACGAGTCACAGGTGAGTGTTGGGGGCCTATTGGCCCTTGGTTATGGAAGGAAGCGAAAATCAAGGAAGAAAAGGTCAAACGCGAACTGCGCGGGAGACACAGTGACTATCACTGGGTCGAAGTAAGCAAAAGAGCAGAAAAGATGGAGCAAAGTACGAAAAAGCAAGTCATTGAATGAGGAGATCAGGGATGACAGATCAGAAAGAGAAAATAATCGTAGACAACTCAGCAAGCAGAGAAATCCACCATTGGATTCTTTGGAGCACCATGCGAGAAGGGAGGAAAGACAGGCTGGAGAAGCCTGGAAAAAATGGGTCAAGTTAACCTATGGTTTTGGGTAATTAGGGTTTTGACACTTAGGTTTTGACCTAAGGTTGTCGATGAGGGACTATAATGTATAAATAGAGGTTGAGAGGACCTAGGTCGGGTCGGTACTAGTGTTGGGTATTGATATTGATTGTTGTTGGTTGAGAGATTATTGTACTTTGAGAAAGAGGAGTGTTGAGAATGAGAGCCTTCTGGTATTGTAATATATTCAATTGGGTGTGAAGATCAAGTCCTGCAGCTGGGTGCGCAGGAAGGTGGGAGACAGAGAGAAGAAGAGAGAATATATGTTGACTAAGAGCATAGATCAAAACTGTAAGATTTATCTTAATATATCATAAGCATAGTTCTGTGGACGTAGCCCTAAAGAGTGGGTGAACCACGTATATTTTGTGTCATATGTGTGATTGATGTCTGGATCTTTGTCATTGTTATACTATTATTTTCTTTATTGTGTTAGATCAGATCTATAGCTTCGCAGAGTATATCTAGTTAATAAGTGACACATGAATGCCACATTATTGTTGTATTAGTTCCACTTCATATTCCCCTGGTTGTAGACATCTATGTTGCTTCGGGTGAGACTGCATCTACTTCGCAGGTGTTGCCGAAAGGGCCAGTAGCTAGGGCTTCTTAGTGCACTCTTGAAGTGAACCCCGGTTCTGCCCCTATTCCAACAACTAATATATGAAGGTTTGTTAACCATATTTTTTTGTGGTGTTTGCATGTCTTTTGGCTTGGTTGGTTGACCATGGTACATTCCTACTGTAACCACCCCAAACAATCTACCCAAACAGTGAAACATTTATATTATTTTCTAGTTGAGAGGGTCGATTCATGCGACGATCATGGTTCCAAATAATTGATATATATCATATGATGAGAAACAGATTAATTTCTAAGTGTTGATGAATGAATGATAAATTTGGTTAATGATATAATTTTTCTGCCTTGACATATAATAATGAAATTTGCTAATCTGGTAGCATTGTATTTCTTCTAAAGTTATTACAATGAGCTCGTTGCCTTATTCTCTCTTTACAATAGTGACACTTCATGTGTTTCATGGCATATACTTATTGAATGGATGCAAACTTATATTGGTTATGAACTTGTTACAATGATGCTCTATTTCATTGTTATCATAATGACCCAATTTCATGCTTAAATGTTTCATAAGTACTTGTTCATGCTTCACTTCTTGCACATATGAAATTTGCTAAATGACGACTATCTTGTGAATGAATATGTACTTTTTACTTAGAAAGTTTCACCTTGAACATTGTATATTGCTTCATCACTAATTATGAGTAATGGTGCATTGGTGTGTTGTGTTTAATAAAGTAAGTGTTTTCCTTTCAAGCATTCATTGAGCATTTTATTCTCTTACTTTTCTTGAAGCATCAGTTTAGAGAATTCAACCCAAGTCAAACAAAGTCCTTGTCCTCACCTGTCTAGAAACGCAATGATAGGACTTTGTATTAGCCCCCTAGGAAAACCCTCCTTATGTTAGAAACCATGGCCTAGAAATGTAGAGGCAAGGGCACTAATTTCATAGAAGGTATTTAATGGCACCATATTAAAATGTATAACCCATGAGTAAATATAAAAAAAGAATATAAAATCATATATAAGGCCATCAGAGTTTATTTGAACAACAAAGCAATAATTTCTTTGGAAGGTATTTATTTTTCCTCGCCTTTTTAGGACAAAGAAGGCTTTGAGGCCACGGAGATGTTAAATATGTAAATCTAAGTTAGAGTATTGTTTTTTTATATAATTGTGTAATTGTTTTAAGAAGATAGTTAGTTAGAACAGTCAGGTCAGTCAACTGACTCAACCAACCAACCAACAACTTCAATTGGATGACCTCTTTAGTGTGCAATCATAGCACCTTCTATAATTGGCTCAAAAATCAAATTTTACTTTTTTTGCTCAAAAAATAATTTTTTTTTTTTAAATAAATTATTGTCATCGCAATTGTGATGACATGTACAAATATTGCAACGAAATTGCTATACAAATTACAAAAATTGTATTGCAACTTCATCACAATATACCCTGTGTCTATCATAATTGCAACGACCCCTTCATAACAAACTTTTCCCTTAGCGATGGACTTGCTATACAAATTACGAAAATTGTATAGCAACTTCATTGCAATATACCTTGCGTCCGTCGCAATTGCGACAACCCCTTCGTCACAAACTTTTCCATTACTTTGCCAATATTGTCGAGGGTGTGATGAGCTCTCTTTATGGTCTCTCTTGCAACAATTTCCCTAGTTGGTCGCGCTTTCGACGATTTCTTTACTTAGTCGTTCTGGGGATAGTATTTTGTTTTTTTGTCGCAATCGTGACAACTTCCCTATTGTTGTCGCACTTGTGACGTTAATCCAGGTTCGTCGCACGTGCCATGTCATGTGAAGTGACATTTGGGAGACTCAATATTCATCGCAATATCCATGACATAATGTCGCAAGAGCGTCGAAATAGCCATCACAAAATGACGCAAATTTGCTAGTGTGATGAGTAATGCATGTATATGATGTATGTGTAGGCTTACTATTATTTCCACATTAATCTATGTATTAGCAGAATATGTTGTATGTTTATGTTTATATATATGCACATGATAATTGTCATTTCTATGAGGTAGCAAGTCCTAGCCTAGGTGGCATGGATGTGTATGATGTTTCTACAAGAATCTATGTGTGGCATAGCCCAGCAGGTTATGGTTGGCTATGCTACAAATTGGTATTAGAGCTAAGTGAAGTGTCTGAGTAGTGGAATTTCTTGTCTTGTTGGTGTCTAGGGACATTACAGGTAAGGTACATGTACGCTACCTGTGACAATGAGGTATTGCATACAGCTCCAGGGTTGCAAAGGTCGAATGATGGAGTGAAATGGAGTGAATCGATGGCAGACTAGTGAATCATGAATGGAAAGAATCGTGAATGTGATGGTGAATGGGGAGAATGATCTAATTTTACCCTTATATAATTTCATTCTCCCTGAATGGCACATGGCTCTCAAGGAATTCATTCCTCTCCACTTGTAATTCATTCCCCTTTACATAGAAACTTAGGATAACATGGGTTTTATCCATACCTTAGTCTTTTAGGAATAATATTATAATATTCCCTTGGAGATAATCCCTCTAGCTTAGCCCCTTTCCTAGGCTCTTAGCCCCCCCTTTCCCTTCCTAGTGGAGTTTAGTCCCCCATACTCTTTTATCGTGGTTCTACACGCAATGATGTATTTTATTAATGATATGAGTGTTTACATATACAAAAATAGGCTCATTGGCCTTTAGCATCTAGTCTCTCTGGCCTAATAATCCCATAAGCCTTATGGCCTATAATAACCTGGCTCATCATCCTATAAAACATATTCACATTTACAATTGGGGCTCGTTCTTGGGTGTTACAGAATGTAACATCCCCATTATATTCCCATGTTTGATTAATTCGTATGTAGATATAAATGTGGCTATGGCCAAGAGATGTAATGTGTGAATTGTATTTCAATGTTTTAATAATAAAATGTGATGTCGGTTGCTAAGGGTACATGGACAAGATATGGGGGATGAATTAATCCACCAGAGAGGGGAGTGTATAGTATAATGGCCAAGAGGGGTCCAGGGGGGGGATTACCCATGTTTATGGATTTAACATGTTTTCCTAAATCTGTTATTGTATATGAACCTTCCCATTTTTGATTGAGTGTTTCCAAATCTAATTATTGAATACATGTAAGAGGGTGGGTGTGAGTGGTCACATCCTGAAGTTATTGGGAACATGGGGGTTGAGTACAATCATCTTGGGGAAGATTTTGAGTCAAGAAAGGCAAGCAAAAGAGAGGAATTTTGTGTGGGTTGAGATATAAGTAACAGTAGTTCGAACAGTTTGGCAGCAAGTCAAGTTTGTGCATGGAAGGGGGGAAGAGAGAAGAAAAGAGAGATTGGAGTTGGTGCGATCATAGGAGGGTGAATTTTGGAGTAGCTCCACGATGAAAGAGCTCAGTTGTCAGGCCAAAAGAGTAATCTCTTGTGTGAGTTGCACTGAAACAACAAGTGGTTGTTGTTGGTTTGTTGGTAGTTTTCCTAGCAACAATTTCCCTTGAATTCCCAGTTGAGAGATTCCTAGCTACCTGTGCCAGAGAGACCCTGATAAACAAATGGCACATTCCTTGGGTTATCCCTGATAAATGGATGGTTCTGTTAACTTTTAATCTATTATTAGGTTTCTTTCAATTTACTAGATAACCATAGCATAGATAGGATCACTGAGAGAAACACAATCACAAGAGTACACAAGCATTTATCCTAGGAAAATCTCAAGGGGAAGAAAACCCAGCAAAAACTTCTTTAATATAGATTCAATAACCAAGTACAGTGTCTCTCACAAGAGAGATCTCACCAAGCAGAAGATCCACCAGAAACCCTAACTAGAACAGAGTAACGCACCACTTAGACCAAGATAGTCCTTCACCAAGATAACCAAAACCATTTACTGAGATACTCTTCCTTGTAGCCACATCACTTCTCCTTGTATTTGTGTCACTCTCATACTTGTGCACTTGATAGAGAGATCTTGATGAGTCTGTGTACAAATGAGGTGCTAAGCCTCTTATAAATACAAGTTGTGCCCCCCCATTAATTAGGTCAGGGCCGACCTGTCCACTTTATCTTTCTAATTTACTTTTGACTTGTCTAGGCACAATAGGGTCGACTTGTCAATAATATATATATATATATATATATATATATCTTTCTAATTTACTTTTGACTTGTCTAGGCACAATAGGGTCGACTTGTCAATATATATATATATATAATCTTTTACTTTATCCACAAAGGGGATAAGAATATTGTTTGCAGTTACACAATATTTTAACACTCCCTCTTAACAAGAAGGATATTCTTTATCTATTGGCAGGTCACTGGATGTCATCATCAACTGAACAATATCATCTTGGCAATATCATCAACTGGATAATCATCATCAACTGGATAACATCATCAACTGGGTAACAGCATCCACTGGATAACATCATCAACTGGGAAACATCATCAACTGGGTAACAGCATCCACTGGATAACATCATTAACTGGGCAACATCATCAACTGGGTAACAACAGGCATCAATATAATTCACTTGGTCATCTGGCATCACAATCACTGACTGGTTCTCCATGAATCCATATTAAATAAGTTTTGTTCTCTTTATCTTCGCACAGAAGATACTCTTTCTTTCTTTCATCTTCACATAGAAGATATTGTTTTCTTATCTTCACACAGAAGATATTCTATGAGTTTTTCCATTCCTTTTATGTTCTCCCTTCTCTTGTAGTCATCTATCTCACCCATCCACTAGGGAGGACTACTACCATAGCTTCACTCATATTCATCCCACGTGTACTAGAGAAGCTAAGATGCTAGCCTAGGTAAGACTAGACTCTCTTTCCATGATCCACGCAAGATCACAACACAAACCTCAAGAGCCAACTAATCATTCCACATGGTCAAGGTTTGTGTTCCAGACTACTCAATCCTTGGCCAGAGGAGATTATCTGCCCGCTGCCCCTTGGAGAAACATCCACACTCCTCTCTAGGAGGGTGGTCACACCCCTCTCTATGAGGGTATTCTAGCATGTCCCTAGAGTATCCAAAACTCAACACTTGGACAGAGGCCAACCTTGGAAAATTTCTCATTCCCCTTCTCTACGAAGGTCTTTTCCTTCTCTACGAAAGTCTCTTTCTTCTCTACAAAGGTCTCTTCTCTTTTTCTTCTCTATGAAGGTCTACCTGTGGGATTTCTCATTCCTTCTCTACGAAGGTTTCTTCCTTCTCTACGAAGTTCTAGCTATGGGATCTGAAAAAATATCTTTTGGTCCAAAATATTTCCATGGTATAATACCATGCTACCCATATGTTGGGAACCATCCATCTTATTTCCTAACCACCAAATCACGATCCTCCATTTCGAACTCGGAGACATAACTCCCTCTTGCACCAAACTAAGAGCTTCTAATCATCATCCTTGAAGTTCTCTTCTATAATATCCTGGGTGCCTTCTTGAGTTCGAACATTTATTTCTTTCTGACTTCACACTAGATCAACCTACTACCTCTGCATCTCATCAACTATATCTGAGTATCCATGTTTCTCTTCATCTTGAACATTTATGTTCAGCATCTTTAGGAGCCTCATGCTCCTATATAAATACTGGATATTGTCTGGTTCTTACTGACTGTCACCATATCATAAGTCCTTCTCATGGTGTCTAACTTCTGCAAGTCAAGGCATAAGTTCTTTCTTCGAATACCTATAAACTTACTTACATTATGCTTTCTGAGATATGTCACTTAGCCAATCATTTGGTAACAATAAGCAGTAATCAAATAAAACTATATCATGATTTCTATCAAAGTAGTACACATCTTTTCTTAAATAAAACTTGTTCAACCATGTGCACATCTGAAACCCTAATCATGAATAATATTTTTGAACTCTTTTTCACTTTAGCTATGAAATTACCAAATTTTCCCTCACTATCATAGTTGAACACGTACCTTTGTCACTCTCATGAGTGATCATACCTGAAATAAATATTTTATCTCTTTCTTTATCCTCTTCTTTGATACTCCCTTCATAAATTTGCATAGACACTGAAACAAAACGAGGTTAATTAACATTCTCACAAAAATCTAACTTGTAATGATAAAGTATTGAAGACAACAAGATACTAAAAATAAACATGAATACTTATCTTTTGTTTTTGTGTGGGGAGGCTCTATGGACTCCACCATTTTCTATCTTTCTTCAGATCAACTATCTTCAACTTAAAGTACATAATCCTCAATTTCTACTAAATCTTTCTTTGAGGGAGGAGATTCCTCTTCCTCTGCTACATGTGCTTGATACTTTCTTTTCCCTTTTCCTTGAGGACAATCATAGGAAAAGTGTCCCAACTTTTGACAATTGTAGCATCTGATCTTTGAAACATATTTCTTCTTATCTGGAACTTTTACGGAGTTACCTTCTTTATTGTTCTTACTGAAGAATCTTCTTCTATTCTTTTGAGTTGTAAGAGATTCCTCTTTGTCAACAATTAATCTCTTTTGTTGGTCTGCAAGTCTAGATTCTTCGTGTGTGCAATCTACCCATAACTTATCAAACTTGGGTAACTTGCTTCTTGCACACGCTCCTTGTACAAAAGGAATCAAAAATGTTGGAAACCCATTTAGGGTTGTGGTTACAAGATCTTTGTCACTAATGACATCTCCAATAGCTGCAAGTTGATCTCTAATCTGAGAAACTCTCATAAGATAGGATGAGACAGATTCTGAGTTTTTCATCTTCATATTACGAAGTTGATTTCTTAAGGCAAGATTTCAGCTAATGTCTTTGCTTTATTATAACCTGTTGAGTGCTTCATACATTTTCCTTGTTGTCTGTAGTTCGGATATGTGAGGGATCAAGTGATCCTTTACTGAATCTGACATGATTCTCTTTGCTTTCTTTTCATTCTTCTTGTGCTTAGTATTTTTCTCTTCTTCCTCTGGTTCCGGTACACCCACTGTAACATGTTCTAGGAGATCATTCTCCTCTAGAATCATATACAACCTATGCTTCCAAGATCTGAAGTTTCCATATCCTTCTAGCCTATCTTCTACCCTCATACCAGTAGCCATTCTTTCTTGCAGTAGAAACCCTAGCCCTACGGGCTACAGAAATAATAGAAAAATCAAATTTCTTGGATCTAAAAATTGAACTCACCAAAAGATGAGTTGGACTGAGGCAAGTATGCTAGTATAGTCAGTTTCTGAAAATTCCAATTTTTGACCCTTGAAACTGGACCTACGAAATTCTGGATTGTAGCTTCTGGTTTTTTGGTACTTCTGGTTTCCTGGTACTTTTGGTTTTCTGGTACTTTTGGTACTGGTGAAAACTAGGGTTTCACTTTCCAGTATTTCTATCCACTAAAAAGATGCGCTAAAGGTGTCAATGAGTTCCTTAGGCTAGGGCGCACTTTTCTAGATGATCTTTGGGCTGAAATTCTTCTTCAATAAAAATCCTTAATTTTCTTGTACGACAACAGTGACGTTTTTCTTTTTCCTGTGAAAGATGCTCTCTTCATATTAGCTCTAATACCATGTTAAATTTTAAGCTATTATTAGGTTTCTTTCAATTTACTAGATAACCATAGCATAGATAAGATCACTGAGAGAAACACAATCACAAGAGTACACAAGCATTTGTCCTAGGAAACCCTCAAGGAGAAGAAAACCCAGAAAAAAATTCTTTAATATAGATTCAATAACCAAGTGTAGTGTCTCTCACAAGAGAGATCTCACCAAGCAGAAGATCCACCAAAAACCCTAACCAAAACAGAGTAGCGCACCACTTAGACCAAGATAGTCCTTCACCATGATAACCAAAACCCTTTACTGAGATACACTTCCTTGTAGCTACATCACTTCTCCTTGTAGTTGTGTCACTCTCAAAATTGTGCACTTGATAGAGAGAGCTTGATGAGTGTGTGTACAAATGCGGTGCTAGGCCTCTTATAAATACAAGTTGTGCCCCCCCATTAATTAGGTCAAGGCCGACCTGTCCACTTTATCTTTCTAATTTACTTTTGACTTGTCTAGGCACAATAGGGCCGACTTGTCAATATAATATATATATATATATATATATATATATATATATATTATCTTTTACTTTATCCACAAAGGGGATAAGAATATTCTTTGCAGTTATACAATATTTTAACAGGTACATCCCTTGGGTTAACCTTGTTAAACAAATGGTTCATCCCTTGGGTTATCACTGATAAACAAATGGTACATCCCTTGGGTTATCCCTGATAAACAAATGGTGCATTCCTTGGGTTGGGCATGTCAAGAGGAAGAGAGATGGTGGAAAATTAGGGATAGTTGTAGGAGAATATCGGTTGGGTTGAGAGATTTATGAGTTGTGAGTAGACTGTGAGAAACCACCCTCTTTTGTGGATTGCTAGCCTCAGCTCGAGGGTGACTCGTTGTTGAGATTTTGAACAAATAGTCTACGGTTGGGTGGAATGTCTGTCCCAAGTAGTTGGTTGCAAAATTCTTGTTTAAGATAAGTGTTTAATATTGTACTGAGTTATTTAAATGTGTTATTGTTGTGCATGTACTCCATGTGAATGAGAATGATTTATATGCTATTGTAATTAACGCTTTAGTTGTATCTCTTGTTGATTATTAGCATGATTCAAATGCATATGTTTTATGGTTATTGTTGTAGCTAAATCTGTCATAAATTGTAGTTGTAGGCTATGGGAAAATGGATAACAACAAAAGAATGGCTCTAATTAGTAGAAGTTTTGTGTTATGTGTATTTTGCATGTATTTTTGCCTAGCTAGAGGCTAGGTACGTTACTAAAATGGTATCAGAACTGATAAAGAGAGTTTTAGCTGACGTGGCCCAACTATGGTGGTTGGGTACGTTACAAAGTGGTATCAGAGCTGATAAAGAGAGTTTTAGCTGACATGGCCCAGCCATGGTGGTTAGGTACGTTACATTGTTAGTCACAGTGGTCTATGTGGATGACATCATATTTGACTACAACAATGATTAATCAACTTGTAAATTTGCTCAAGAAATATCAAAAGATTTTGAAATGTCTATGATTGGAGAGCTAACTTTCTTCCTTGGACTTCAAATCACTCAATCACCAAAACAAACTAAAATGAAAATGAATAAAAAAAAATGCATCTAATTTTTTTTTTCCATTTGAAAAATACTAACTTTAAGGTTATTACCTTTTTCTTTTCATAATTTAATTTAATAAATGACACCAACATTAAAATTATTACTTTTATCCTTTAGTGATGAAGAAATTAGGAACATTAAAACTTTTAAGTGATTACCTTTTAAGTGATAAAAACCTTTATTGCTTTTATCCTCTAGTGATGAAGAAACTAGGAACATTACAACTTTAAAGTTGATTACCTTTTAGGCGATAAAAACCTTTAATTATGTGAAGCTTAACTAAATATAAACTACACTAAGTTACTTGAATTTGGAAGACAACAACAAACAATCAATTTAAGATCTCCTTGTATTGTTGTAAATGTTATCTTCTTACGAGCATCTTGATCTCCACATACGCATATGCAACTAAAATGGAGCAAGCGAACAATAGTATCTTGATATCCACATAGGGATATGCAATTAAAATGGAGCAAGCACACTAAACAACATTGGATATAAACTAAAAATGAAAGAACCATGTGCGCACCCTTGACAAGACGGTGAACCTCTTGTTCTCAAGCTATGTCGAAGCATCTTTTGAGATAGGGAAGGATGACGAGCTAACCAAAGTGGGAAAGGAGTGGATCAATGCCATTCGGAGATAAGAGACCAAAGACAACAAATATAGCGATGTCAATGATATAGAGTTTCTAGAGATTAATAAGTGATGGAGACGCATAACCTAAATAAATCCAAAATCCTTTTTGACACTGCACAAGCACTAATAATTCAATTTATTAGCATGTCCATAGAGAGAATTTAAAAGCAATAATAAGGAGAGGGGGGCTAGAGGAATATAGGTTGTGAGATGTTAGGGCAGTGTAAGTAGTTTTTTCATTTGATAAGTTTTATAATCAGTGTATTGATGAAAGCTTGGGACCGGAAAACCTATCAGGACAAGCTTGTATTGATGTGGTTACCATTAGTAGAAACTCTCCTTCTTTAAACTTGACTTTAGAAGATACTTCTTTGGCCCCTGAACATCAATCGTCGCAGTCTAGCTCTTTGTCTCCTATACTATCTGTCTTTGAAGCAAATCTACAAGGATGTAGGGAGTCAGAAGTTGATGATGAAGCCCTTCTGGCTATTTTTGATAGTCTTCTTCCAACTTCTCGGGATAAAGATCCTCCCATCCCCCTACCTGTCTTTCTTGGAAAAGCGGTTGTTGATGAGGTTCCTGGTGGGGAACTTGCTTCTTCGTCAAAACCTAACCCTGTAGGAAAGGGAAAGGAGTACGCATGGTCGCGTGGACTAGGTATAGAGATCTCTCCCATAAAAACTAGAAGCTCTCGAAAAAAGATGGAAGAGGGAATAATACATTCTGATAGCAAAGAAATTACCACTTCTGACAGTGGGGCACTTAGAGCGTTGAAGGCCCTAGCAAGGGCAAAGTAATGATTTTACTATCACTGAATATTCGAGGGATAGGGGGGCCCCTAAAAGTCGTCGTGTTTCATCGGGTTATGGATCATTTTCGCCCAGATATCATCTTTTTACAGGAGACTCTTGTGGAGGATTACAAAGCAAGAGCCTTTTTACAGATTTTTCGCCCGACATGGGTTTCTTGTGATGTTAGTTCTCTAGGAACTTCTGGAGGATTACTAATGTCCTGGGACCCAAATACCTACTCTTTACTTATGTCTTTGACATGTGGGGGTATCTTACTAACAGTCGAAATTTTTAACTACACATTGCTCTATTTCATTTCTCAATGTATACGGTCCATGCACAGAAAAAATAGCTTTTGGGGATTTTCTGGCAAATAGTGGTATTCTTGAGGCTGACAATATGATAATTGTTGGTGACCTAAACATTACACTTTCTGCTGAAGAGGTGTGGGGTATTACTAATTTCTCGGTTTCTTTGGCAGATCACCTCAAAGCTCTTTTTCAGTCAAAGAATTTGGTGGATATTCGTCCAGACAATTTGGTTCCTACGTGGCGAAATGGACGTCAGGGGTCCCGGGCTATTGCAAAAAGATTGGATAGATGTTTACTATCAGAAAGTTTATTAATCTCAAAACATTTTTACCGGTCATGGGTGGAATATCCGTTTATTTCGGATCATGCACCTATCATTTTTCAGATGGATCTAGTTGAAGTCAATAAGATTTATCCCTTTAAATTCAATCCTTTATGGTTGATGGATGTTGAGTATATGTCGTTAGTTAACATGGTTTGAAAGGATGAAAAATACCTATCTGAAAAGGGTTTTCAGCGTAGACTATTATGGAAATTAAAAGACCTAAAAAAGAAGACTAAGTTATGGTCAAGAAGGAAAGAAGAGTTCTTAGCTAAACGACTGGATTCTCTGGAAGCTCGGATCAAAGAGAATTTCTTAATTGTAGTGGAGGATAATACAACCTATGAGAAAGAAATTATCATGGGGAATATGGAAAAGGAAAGGAATGAAATTTTGAGGTACAATGAGGAAAAATGGTGCCAGAGGAGCAAAGCGATTTGGATCAGAAGTGGTGACTCAAACACAAAAAAATTTCATCATTATGATAGTCAGAGGCGCATACATAAACATATTTGGGAATTAGTTGATGATGATGGTGAGTTGGTTAAAGGTCAAGCAGATTTGAAGAAGGGAGCTACCAAGTATTTTAAAAAAAATTACAAAGCCCGAGATGACTCATATAATTCGGAAAAGATTGAAGTTACAGATCTCTTTCAAAGAATGGTTCAGGCAAAGGATATAAATTTATTAATGAAGCTTGTTTTGGCTGATGAAATTCAAAATGTTCTCAAATTATTCCAAAGGGATAAGAGTCCGGGCCCAGACGGCTGGACGGTGGAATTCTTCTCCTACTTTTTTTATTTGGTAAGCAGTGATTTGGTCCAGATAGTGGAGGAATCTAGGATGTATGGGAATATTCCAAGCTGTTTAAATTCTACTTTCTTGACTTTGATTCCTAAAGAGAATAGCCCGACAACTTTCATGGATTATAGGCTGATATCCCTATGCAACCTATGTTATAAATTGATTTCAAAAATCATATCAAACAGAATAAAGACAATACTGTCCCGTAAGATGTCAGAAGAAAAGCTAGGATTCTTGGAAGGGAGAAGAATTCAGGATGCCATAGGTACTGCTTTTGAGTGTCTGCATAGCATAGCTAAAAAGAAAAAAAGCAAATCATTGATCCTAAAACTGGATTTGCACAAGGCTTATGATTGTGTGGATTGGGACTTTCTCCGTTTGATTCTTGTTCAAGCAGGTTTTGGCTCACAAATGACAAGATGGATAATGAGTTTTGTTACTTCACCTTCCTATGTTGTTCTCATATATGGGGAGGCTACAGACTTTTTTAAAAGTGGAAGGGGCTTAAGGCAGGGATGCCCACTGTCTCCTCTTTTATTCATCTTAGTAATGGAGGCTCTCAACCTTTTATTAAAAAAGGGCAAAGCGGAGAATAAACTTTCAGGTGTTAAAGTTTCAAATATGATAAACATTTTACATCTGCTATTTGTAGATGATTTCTTGATACTGTCAAAGGTTGATCTCATAGAATGGAAGGAAATTTTTGATATTATTAATTTGTTTTGTAAAGCTACAGGATTGCAGGTAAACTTATCAAAGACCACGGTGCGCTTTGAAGGGTTGTCTGATTCTGAGTTGGTTCCCTTAAAATCGTTTCTTCCGCATACTTTCGGCCTTAAACCTAGGCTTCAAATATCTGGGATTTCATATGAAAACAGGGCCTCAGAGGGTGGCGGATTGGGCGTGGATGCTATCAAAAATTGAAAAAAAGATTGGAAACTGGTGTTATAGGTGGCTTTCTTTGGGAGGCAGGTTTGTTTTACTAAAGTCGGTACTGGAAAGTCAACCCGTATATTGGATGGCGGTAGAATTACTCCCAAAATTTGTTATTGCCCAAATCTGTAAATTATGTTATAAGTTCTTGTGTAATGGAAATACGTCTTCTAGTTGTTAGGACCACATATTGTACCCTTTTTGCCCATACTTTTTGCTATTATTTTACCCTTCATCACCTACATTTTGACTTATACTATCATTTCATCTAATCATTCCAAGGTATACAACGTCCTTTCTCATTACTTTATGC
>ML786198.1:84908-107462 GCA_009831015.1 Picea engelmannii | reverse complement strand
TTATTGTTTTCTGCATTATTGCTTTCATGAAAAAGTGTTAGTACTGAGTCTCTGTTTGAGAGTAAGGGTCCTGTTCTCTGATTGCAAGATAGTTGTTCTTACCCATTGCAATGTTATTTTAAAATGTAATCCAGGATTCTTAAATTGAACTATAAAGAATTGCAATAGGGAGATCGCTTTCCTGTGATACTATTCGGAGCTTCAGTTCATTTCAGCAAGTTAGATAGAATGATTTCTTTACTACAACACTAAGTGCTTTTGGAATTAAGCATATATAGTGCGCAGCTATCTTTGAAACAAAAGACTTCCCTGGGTTGATAATTTATGTTTCACTTGGTTGTTTGAATTTAATTAAGCAATTATAGTGACCAACACTAGTCACATACATTTATGCAGCTAGGAGGTTCTATCGCAGCCAAAAACTTTTGGTGGGTGGGGGCTCAGAGATTTAACTCAATTCAATACAGCATTGTTGGCAAATACCCTTTGGCATACACTCTAGCGCGAAGGTATTTGGCACAACATTGTGTTAGATAAATATATAAAGCACCCGGATGTGACTAAGTGGTTCAGGTCGGCAAACTTTGAGCACAGTACAGCTTCAAGAATTTGGAGGAACTTATTAAAGATGGTTCATCTATTAACCCATTGGCATAGTTGGTTGCTGGGCTCGAGGGAAAAAATCTATATTGGCTAGGACTATATTATGGGATTGCATAAAAAATCTTTATTGTCACAGGAGCTTCGTGATCATCTAAATAGGAAGGATATCAAATTGTTGGCCAATGCAAAATATCCTTCAGGATTAAGGGATCGAACAGTATTTGGTTAGGCAGTAATTCATTGGGTCTTTGTGGTATCCTCGCAGAGGAATGGGACAGCTTTATGAAGAGACTCTCAGCAGTTGGAGTTACCCTTGGTGATATAGATGATACACTTATGTGGATGGGAGGAGATGCTTCAAGCAAAACGACTATAAAAAATTTATATTCAACTCTTGTTTCTACAAAAAATTATCAACAAGTAGCGAACTGGAAACAAAAATTATGGAAGTGGAAGATCCAATTAAAGATAAAAAATTTCACTTGGTTGACTATCTCTAGGAAAATTTTAACTTGGGAAGGGCTTCAGAAAAGAGGATGGGAAGGGCATGGATGGTGTGTTTTATGTAAAAGAAACTCTGAAAAATATAGAACACTTGTTCATTGACTGCACTTTCACTATACAAGTTTGGGCAATACTAAAATATTTGTTGAACATAACAAGTGTCTGGAAAGGCCAGGATATTGCAGATTGTTATTATCAATGGATAACTGACAAGTCAGTCCTTCCTGAATTAGCTGTCATTACCTGTTGGAGTCTGTGGCTCGAAAGAAATAATTGTATCTTTGAAAATATGTCTCCCTCGGTCCATTCAGTTATATTTAAGATTTTGGGACTTTACAAACCAAGTAAAACTCACTTACCAAAATCACTAATAAAGGAATGTTTTATTCATTATGAGGAGGGATCAGCCATTGCTTTTTCTGACAGGGCAGCAAGCAACGACCGATCATCTTGTGGAGCGGGAGGAGTCATTAAAACTATTGATACTCTGGTTTATAGGTGGTATCTAAATTGTGGTGAAGGTACAAATACAAAGGTAGAATTAATGGGTATATGGGCTACCCTAACTATAGCCAATCATCTAGCTATCCATAGGCTACAAGCCTTAGGAGATTCAAAAGTGATTTTAGAATGGCTTAATGACAAGGCCAATCTGGATGTCTGCTACATTGAGGGCTGGAAGAAGCGCACAAAAGATCTATGTAAAAAATTCCAAATCCTATCATATCTACAGGGAGTTTAACAAAGAGGCCGACAAGCTCTCCAAGGAAGCCCTCCTGGCTCCTGAAGGGACGATATATTATTATCAGTGGGAACCGGGCGGAGAAAAGTAGTCAGAGCACCTAAATATTTACTGATTTCCTTGCCAAGATAACAAGTGTTTTTTCTTTTATGGCTTATTACAGTTTTTTGAGACTTTACTGAGGACTTTCAGATAGTAAATTAGCTAGTAGCTTTGGCAGATTTTATAGCCTTACCTGTTTTAAGCTTTTTTCGGTGAAGTTAATCTATTGTAATGTTTACTAAATGCCTTGGGCATAGAATATGGCCACATGTCTCTGGATGAAGATTGTATAACTCTGGATGATAGTATGTAAAGAAAATTATATCTCTAATATAATTTTGAGCAAATTTTCACTTGGAAAAAGTAGTTTTTGCACCAAAGATGTTGTCATACTCTTTTCATCTTGGTCAAATCTTGGATTTGATTATTCAATCATGGGTACCAAGAATGAAATGTAAGTAAAATTGGAAAAATGGAGCATTTGTACAATAGATATATGAAAGCAAAGCTTGATGGGATAGCTCGAGTAATTGATTTATTTGAGTTTCATGCAAGAGGTTTTGAGATTGATCCCATGAGATATTTATCTCTATTATGTGTCTCACTTGATATTCCTATTTTTCTTAGGAAAATATATATATATATATATATATATATATATATATATATATATATATATAATATGTTATAAAATGTAGTATGATTAAACCTTAATATAGTTTTCAATGCATGCATGCTCAAACCACCCTAACCTTAACCTTAAGAAAGATTGACCAAGTAAACACATAGATAAACATGCCCGGTGATTTTGGGAACATTTGGAACTATGAAAGGGATTTATGTTATTTGGTGCACGAGACCCATAATTGGTTAAGTCGGTTAAAACAAACAAATAAGATAAGAGCATAATCTGTTATCATAAATAATAGTAAAAGAGACCAAAAACTAGATGAGGAAATCCTTCCATCAAGTCATAATCAAATGAAAAATCATGAATCATCTACTCAAACCATGAATTTAGGAACACTCAAAACATGGGACTTCTAACATATGTGATCTTTCCACACATGTATATAGGAGTCCTCCATTTTATGTGAGGAGTTCGGAATCATTTGAAGGGGGTTTTGTGCATAGCTGATTTAGTAATGCAAAAATTTACATCAAATCATTATATGGATAAGTGCATGGCTATTGTAGAGTGATAAAAAACATATATTATAGATTATCTTTTTAACAATGGTATATAATTGTTTTGAGATTTTTGGAATTATAATTGTGTAAGTAGTTATAATTATAATTTCAGAAATATCAAGACAATTATGAATAATATTGTGAAAATCTGTATATTTTGAATCATATATAATATCAATTTGTGGGATCATTATGTATTTTATGTATTTGTATAATGGATCAAATTGTATTGAATGAATATACAATTAAATTTTCTTATATCATATTATATTTTACATATTATTTTATTAAAAATGTATTAATATTAAATATTATTTTTTTAAAGGGATCTTCTCAACCAAGTTTACCGATGATATACATACTCTATTCTACTCTATTTTATTCTTTAGATTTGAATTTGTGACCTCTTAGAAAGAAACACATATTCTTAATCATTAGATCCATTCAAACCACTTAACCATTATGAAATGAATTTATATTATATTTTATAAATTTTCTTTTATGTACATATTTCTTATAATAATGCAATTTTAACTTTAAAAACTATCAATTAAATTAAATTATGTTTTATGATTCTTATCTGTGTGATGACACATACATCATACAATGACAAGCCATGAAAAATCCTCACAGAACTATTCTGTTACCTGTATTTCATGAAAAATCCTCACAGAACTGTTCTGTTACCTGTATTTCCTAAATGACTTGACAGCCATTTCTTATCTGTGCTCTAACAACTGGCAATGTTCCCCAGCTGTTTGACAACTGGGAAAGCAATGGAAGGATAAAGGGAAAACATCGCTTTACATTGCAGGAAATGCCCACTAGTTTATACTAATAATTTTTGACAGACAATCCGATTTGAAAGGCTCAAATCGCAATCACACGGTAAGCCGGGTCTCCCACCGTTAGCCACACTTGGAGCTGTCCCATTGGAAGCTTTTGCCGCCCGGATGGAATCCCTTTCACTTAAATATACAATCTTACAGCCTTACAGCTCTATGGTAATGAGACAGCAGCCCAGAAAAGCAATCCTATTGTATTTCTCATACAAGTGTTAAACTAGTACTTTGCATGTGCTGAGCTAAGCAGATATTTCCAGAGATCCTCCATAAGCATGAGTGCCACAGAATCTCTTCAAAATGGATATTTTCTTTACAGTTTTTTTTCCACGAGTTGATTGATGGATTCCTGCCAGAATCCAGACTGTAAAGTGCATTGCAGAGTGCAAAACAGCTTTCAGTGAACATGAAAGTTTCTTTAATCAATTCAATCAATCTCACCCACTACAGAACAGTTTTCAAGGCTTTCAGTGAACATGAAAGGTTCTATAATCAATTCATTCAATCCCACCCACTACAAAACAGTTTTCAATAAACATGAAAGTTTCTTCGGTCCGTTCATTAATCCCAACCATGCCATACAAATCCACTTTAATATTGTAAGATTTTGAACTGACACTTGAGCAATGGGAGAACAATGGAAGAATACGTGGATATGGCAAAATATTAAATGGCTTAATAAATGGGATATTCACTTGAACAGGTGTCCTAAAAATAGTAAAGAGATAAAGACTTTTGTTATTGATAGGTTCCACAAGCATCCTGGGATAAAGGACTCGGGAAAAAGAAAAAGTATTACATTGAAGAGTTTAACCCCACTAACAACCACCATCAAAAAGGGTACATAGGGCCAATATATCTTGGAGAGCCAAAATGTTTATTGCCCAATTAAGAACAAATTCCCATCAACTCTCGGGTTGGAAAAGACCAAAGGAAGCTTGGAAGAAAGGGTGTGTATGTTCTGCAACTCAAGAAAAGTGGAAACAGAAAAACATTTCATTTTAGACTGTGATGCTTTCAAAGACAGCAGGGACAGTTATGTAAGTATCTTAACAACTAACTCTTGGAATAACTTATTTAATGAGAAGACAGTGGAGAAAGTGGGAAAGCTCATCATCAAACTGAAAAGAGGAAAAGGACTGAAATGCAGAAATCAGTGTATGAGGCTGTCTGTCCCATAAACTATTGTTAGCCTCTTGGAATCTAAAATTTGTTTCTTTCTTTCTTTTCAATTGAATGCATCACATCTCCTCCTGACCTCTCCCTGTGTGCCAGTCTTAACACCAACACTGCCCAATTTATCCATGGCCGCCACAAATGCATTGAAGAAAGTTGCCTGGTCAGAGGCATAGCGTTGGGCAAGAGCCCTGGAACGGGGGTCCGTGTAAAGTATCTGATCCGATCCAAGCAAGCCCAGACCCTGTGGCAAGTTTCTGTAGAAGCCATTATCAAATTGCCTGGGAGAATTAACGTCGTTGAAGACGACAATGGTGGGGTCTAGATTTACTCGAGGACATGCTCTTCTCAAAGCCATTGCGTACTGGAAATTCATGGTGGGATCGATGTGAGTGGTCATGTTGTAGCTGTATATCCGGTGCAAGAACTCCTTGCAGTGGGTGAATCCCACAGTGTGGGCTCCTGCACAAATTAACACTAACACTATTTATTAAACAATGAAAAGAAGAGAGGAGGTTTGATCGTTAGAGGAGCTCTTTCAATATTTCAACACTTTTGTTTCACAGCTACATTCACTCAACAGGAAAAACTCCCTCTATATATCTCCATGTGCATTTCAAATGCACATTATCTCCCTCTATATATCTTAGAATAAGTAACCGTACCAGAGAGAGTGATCATTTCCGCCTGAGTTAAGCCTTTAGAGCCAAAGAGAGCTGTGAGACGGTCCACATTCATAGTGGGCAGTGGCAGGTTCCCTGCTACTCTCCATGCCTTGGAGATCCGCCCATCTTTCCGCCCCTTCTTAACAGGATAGTAAGGCCCACCAATCTGCAAGTCCATTGAAACGAATGATTTTATTTGATAATAATTTTTCAGAATAGATGCATTTGAATTCATCATATTATTGATTCAAGGAAGCTTTTCCTCAAAACATATGGATTCTAGTATACCATCATCGAAAATAAAAACAAAAAAATGACAGAAATCTTGTATAATTTGTATTTTCTTACAAGCGATATAAGATCTCTAGTTGCCATGGATATTATATCCGCGCAGGAAACAGTGCCTGGACATTTGGCTTCAATGGCAGTCTTTGCTCGAGCGATGGCATCGAAGCCATCCCCAGGCAATGACAGATTTATTTCTGCGTCTCTCTCCGCCTTGTTATCCGGGGTGGAGCTGATGAGAACTGAAGCATCGCAGCCCTGCGAATGATATAAATCCTTTCTCTCTGTTATCCATCCATTGTACTAAGAGAAAAGGATAGAGTGGGAGATTTTTCACGCTGGAGGATAGGTATATTCATATAAGTACTGATACAATTAAGAACTAAGATTGATGATTACCTCTACAAAACAATCGTGAAAGAAGATGCGCAATGTTCCTCCAGCGGTGGTGGGATTGGCAGCCTGTTTTCTTATCATTTCCGCCCGAACGATGTTTTCCACCTGTGGACATGTTTTCTGGTAGTAATCCACCGAGAGCTGCTCACACCCGATTCTAAAGGCTGAGCACAATAAGATAAGAACCGCCACTGCAACACCTGCACAACTCGTACCTGGGCTGCTCATCTTTCCCATCTGCGCTCCTCCTCCGCCTGGTGGGGGAATTCAATGTAAGTATATATAGGAGGTTGTTTGGTATTGTGAGAGGAGTGGGAAGAGGGAAAAGTATGGGGTTATCATGTTTGGAGTGAGCACAGCGCAGGTCTGTTTGCGTTCTCGTGATAAAGTAAGTACGTTGCGATCCCGTGAACACACTCCCGTCGTTTTCACCGCAACCAAAATATCCGAACTCCAACGTCATTGGATGGACCCGATACGGCCCATTCAACCACACGGCCGGTCTGCGGTGACATGAGAAGGGGAGCTTTATGCACCATGGGTCAGAACATTGAATTCACATGTTCTTTGGTTGGAATTTAAAGTAACATGTAAGCTGTGACTTCAATGTTTTATGGAGCTCTGTTGCTTAAAGGCGTTTCTTATAGATGTACAAGGCTGGCCAACATTTAAAAAAAAAAGAAACATTAGTAGAACTAGCTGTAACTAACTGTCTTTTCATATTTATGTAGACAGAATTATGTACATTTGACAGGTTAAAAGTAGAATTTTCCTTAAGATACATATATGTGTAATTGTAAATATTAGTAAAGGGTGTTGGTTAAACGTTCTACTTTTTGGGTTTTTTTGGCTTGAATTCAGCTATGAAAATTTGGACAAAATCGTTATTTTCTGTTGTTTAAATTGTATTTCTGAATGCATAAATAAATTTAACCTGATGAAAAACCTCGAAGGCACTTTGATTATATAAACTTAACCACTCAAACTTCCAAAAGATAGAACGTTTAAACTGCTATCTAGAAAAGTCACAATAAAAAAATATAACTAATAAATTTAGACATACAATCTTTATTTATTATTTAATTTATATTCATCTCATTTTTTTAATTATATATATCTATCTATATATGGGTATTGTATGTACTGGTAGTATCTGTTTTTATGTATGGGATGCTAAGAGATAACTGAGCATTACCTATGAGGCTTTGCCCCACTCTTTAGACTTAGGAAAGCTACCTTGTGGGATTAGTAAAGGTCAATCAAGCTATGATTGTGAAGGGAAAATGCATCTCCTATCTTGGATTGATAAGGAGATTTAGTGGTTTATTATTCAATTTATTATTAAGGAATGGAAACTAGTTAAACAATGCAAAGTTGTTCAATGAACCACTTAGATTTAGAACAAGCATTTAAAGATTACAAGTTATAGTGTATGTTTGTGTTATAATGGAAAATAAAATGATAAATGAAAAAGTCTCAATTGCTTATATATCACATTTAGCCATGTGTGAAGAATCAAACATGATCTCACATTTAACCATTGACTTGAAAAAATGATATATAAAAATGTAAACATAGAAATTATGTCATGGTTAACATCATCATTCAACCGATATGAATTAAGTATGACCATTGTATTAAAGTTCTACTAGATTTATGCTCAATGTTGCAAAACTTGTGGATCTTAGATCCTGACATATAACCATTGACTTGAAAAGAGTGATGAAATGTGTGATATATCATTCATTCATTATATCATTCAATCAAGTGTTGGAAACTTAAGAATGTCACCAAATTTCAAGCAATAATCAATAATATGCATTTAATATGTATAACCAACAAGTGTTTAAGAGTGTATTTCAAAGATATGTTCTCATGTATATGTCAAATAATATCATCAACGTATAAGATACTTGCAACAAGAAATAACCAACCATTAAACCTCACAGCAATAGATTTCCAGCTATGAAGAAAAACAATTTACATGAAATGTTTAGCTTGATGAACAAGTCGTTCTACCTAAAGTACCAACAACTTTTTAAACAAGGTTGTGTGGCAGCGCAGTCCCTACCAAGGAGGTTAGAAAGCAAATTGTGGAAAATGGGGTCGAATTGTAAATGAAACGAAGTGTTTGGTGCAAAATGTATATCAGGGAAATGTTGTGCAAATTGTATATCATGGAAGATAGGGCAAAAGTAAATGACGGTCGGCAGGCACAGCAGCATCTAATTTTTGAAATATAGCAAACCTAATTTTTTTGAAAGTATATAACAAAGTAAAAAAATTGTTGACAGTGCAAGATTAAATTTGGAAATTTAAAAGCATTTTCCATATAGGAGATAAGTAATATAAAAAATTTAATGCATTTGTGAACATGGGGTATATGTAAATGACGCTTGCATTGTTGAACACCATTTATTTTGAAATATATAAAAAAAGAAAAGTGTGTAACATATAAAAGAGTATATGCATTTGCCATAAAGTCTAACATATTAAAAAACAAATGCATTTGTTATATAGAATGTGGAAAGATAAGAGTAGAGTATGTAACATATAAAAATTTAAATGCATTTTTTTTTTCAAGTATGTGAAAAAATGAAAGTTTGTTACATACTACTGCAAATTTTGAAATATACCAAAAAAATTAAAGTCTATTACATATAAACCAAAATTTCAATGTGTTTGTCATGTAGACTGGGATTGGGGCTCACGTGGACCATTAGAGAAATATGTACAAGAAACGGGATTGTGGAAAGAAGATAGAGTGCAATAGTTGCAAAAGAAAATAAATTGAAAGGTATAAGTGTTTGCCTATACATCTGTATTTAAGAAAGTGGAATAACCGGGCTAAGAAACAAAGAAAGATGCGATGACTAAACTTACAGTGAGGGTACATATGAGCGCTTTGGCTATTTTCTTGTGGTTGTCATTTCATTGATGTTGGTGACGATTGTGGTTTCAAGGATGTTTTCCACGGCTGTTGGAATGTCGGGAACTGCCTGTTGTCTTTCGTTGGCGACCTATTTCAATTGCCTTTCGACCCATTCTTCAATGTAGCTTCTCATTGGGGCGATGTTGATCTCATTCCAAATTTTGATGTTGAAAACTTCGTTTTCTAATTCCTGGAAGTCGATAGAAATATTAGAGAGAGCCTGATGAATTTCCTCATTCTGTACTGCATATTTGACTAGCCAGTCACGGACATGAGCTTGATCAAATTGAAGGATGTTGTAAAAAAATTCGAGAGACAAGGTATTCAACATAGCAACCTCTTAAGCGAACTCTTGCCTGGTTAAGGGCAAGGAGTTTGCAATTAAGAGGGGGTCTTGGAAGTCATTGGTTTTCCCTGCTAAGTCTATATTTGACAGCTTTGTGAATAATTTATCTTTCTTCGCTATGGCTTGTTCACATGACTGAACAATGAGATGCAGGTTCTTTACTTTTGTTTCCAACATGCATTCAATTGGTCGATCCAGTTTTTGGATGGAATATATTCTTCTCTTCTTTTTGTTTCTGTCATATTGTTGACAATCTTGCCAAAAGGGATGACCATTTTCAAAAAGAAATTTTCTTCATCTTTTAATTCAACTTGCAAAAGCTCGAGCAAGCTATGTGCCCTGGTTCCAAGGGAAGCGATGGTTTGTGATCTTTTCCATGCCTGGGTAATCAATTCCATTCATTTTTTGATATTGTTCTCCACATATCCTTTACAAGATGCGAGCAGGGTGGAGGATGCTTTTACATTGGGTCCAGGGGTGTCAGACATGGATATTGCCAAATAATCGACAAGCAATGGCATAGGAATGAAAGCGTCTTCCAATTCCTTGACTCAGTCCTTCAGTTTGGCATTCTAGGTCTCGATGCGTCTAATGGAACCATGAAGTGCTTCTCTAATTGCAGTGTGAAATTGACAGATTTGGGACGGTCGCATGTTGGCAACGTCAATGTCACACACCCACTACAGCAACCTAGATTTTTTGTCTTTTTCTTCGAGGGACAAAATCCCCAAATTTCAAGGGGCCTAGCGCAGACCATCCCTTCCCTTATGCTCCTCCAAGCGACCACAAACTAGACTTAGCGCAAGCTCCTTTCACAACTCACGAGTTGGGAGTCAAGGCTCTCGACTCCTCTTTCTCCAAACGCCAATACCCAAGATGCGATACGCGTATGGCTCCCTCCTCACTAGCGCCTGCTACATGTAACCATAGGCTAGGCTAAACACTAGCACCACTCGCAACTCGAGACTTCGCTAGTTGGAGTGTTGAGCCCTTATGCTCCTCCTTTGTGAATCCCTGAGACACGAGAGGTCAACGTTATGTGGACTCTGCCAAGCGACACGTACACGTGTCTCCTCTGTTGTACTCTGCTTACGAATTGTGTCACTGCTGCTCGTCACATGAGACCTCGGCTCTCGATATTTCGTTACCTTAGCGATCAAGGGGCAACTTCTTCATCCTACGAAACCCCAAACCACGATAAGTCAACAATGGGTTGACTCTTTCCCAGGTGACATGTGTCCACCACCTGTCACCCGCTCCCACCTTTCTCTGGGCACTTGTTGTTACGCCACTAGTCAACCACGCGGTCCCCACCTAACGAATGTGCCACGTGTTCGCACGAGCCCTCAATGCTCGGCACTTTGCGACTTCTGCAGTTGAAAAGAGATTCTTTCAACCTTTGAACCCCAATACGCGATACCACGCGGAGGTTCTGATCCAACGGTTCTCCTGTGGCTTGGATCCAACGACCACAATCATGTCGCGATTTCGTGAATCATGAGTTAGTGCAGTCCTACCCTTGACCACTCCAAGTCGTGAGTCAACGAAATGCTACCCGACTGCCATGCGTCCTGTGTCGATGGACGGTTTCGAATACTTCGGGACTTTCAGGACGTTGTCGAGTCCACTCTCTTGCCTATGCAAAGGTTAAGATCGATGGTCAATAGAGCTCCAACAGATCCTTGGATCTACGGTCCTAGATCCCATCGCTACTTGCGAAGGCTGAAAGGGTCGAGGTGTTAACACCTGCGCTCCTCCTCTAGATCCATCGGTCATGATAGATCTGGGGTATCTTCGAAAGGATTCCGACCGTTCGTCTACCAAACGATGGGGTATTCTCTTTCGATAATTGGACTCACTATCCTTTCTGAGCGTGAATCACGAAATTCAACCTCTTGGAGCTTCAAACTCCCACGACTCTGAGACCTTAGAGAGATACTCTTTCCTGCATAAGGTTTCCAGACCCAGATCGCATGAACCTTCAGAC
This sequence comes from Picea engelmannii, assembly GCA_009831015.1. NCBI lineage: Eukaryota > Viridiplantae > Streptophyta > Pinopsida > Pinales > Pinaceae > Picea > Picea engelmannii. The sequence continues at coordinate 95,751 of ML786198.1, read as the reverse complement.
GGTTCTTGGGAAATTGTCCCTAATCTTAGTTGAGTATCTGGGTAAAGGTTTGGTACGGTTCCAAGGTTTATGGGGTAATTCCCGAGGAAGAGTACTCTCAAGGAGCCTTCCTAGAATATTACGAGAATCAAGCAAACAAGACGATTCTCGATGGAGCGAACTCATGCCCCAGACTTAATCATTTGTACAGAAACCAACTATGGCATGTAAGTATACACCATTATTTGTACAGACACATGCATCCATTATTTCCAGTCTAAAACACCATGTAATCATTCCACACAGAAATCATTATGGGCATATAAACATGAGCTTGTATTCATGATATTCAATTCAAAATGCACGGCATAAAACACTTATCAGATCCACCAGGCGTGATGCAACTACTGGGAGGGGTGCTCGTTTCCACCCAATCGTAGGCTCAGTGACTCCAAACGGATTTACCACTAGCCACCCCCGACCTAGACCATGATGCTTTGAGATTCAATCTCCTACTTCCAGCTCAACGGAAGTCAAGGACGAAGGTTACTCTCCTTCTCCTAATACAGAAAAATAATCTAGGACAAAGGTTACTCTCCTTCTCCTATGTTCAGAACTCCCTGTGTTTCCAGAGTTTCTCCAATTCTCTTCCACGATCCCTGTCACGCATGCTCTCCCTCTACCCTTTACCACACTTCGTCTCTTGCCTTTTCTCTACAAGATTGTGTGTGGCGCGAATTTCCCCATCCGTGGTCAGGTCTGAGAGCTTTTACGGATGGGCGGTTCACCCCCATCCCCTCATTAACTCTTGAGGAGCCTCCCCACCTACCAATCTGACGGGAAATCCATTCCAGGGTCAGAGAGTTGCTTTGGTCTTTGACCAAGTAAAAACCAGTACAGTACTGGCTCAGTGGAAGTTAACACAACCATTCCAAGTCCCTTCCACCACCTCTCATTAGCCATCGTGGTCTCTTTTAGCACATCCCCTCCCAGCTGTCGTGCAACACATATTCATAACATAATTTACATTCATCGACCTTTTATACAAAGGTACGTCAAATCAAACATTCACATCTTTGAGTTTTCCATAGTTCTTGGCCACTATAGTTATTTTTACAAACTCGGGGGAACAGGGTGTTACAATTCCCTCCCCCTTAAAGGAACATCATCCTTGATTTTCTATCTATCAATATGACGTGTATGTACAGAAGTAAACAAAATTGGATATGCATGTTTCATGGCATCTTCCATTTCCCACGTAGCCTCATCTGGGCCAAAATGTTTCCACTACATCTTGACCTGTGCAATGGTTCGGTTCCTAAGTGGGGTTTCCTTTCTGTCTAGTATGCATTGAGTTTCTGGTAGGTATTCTCCCTCTGGTTCCATCTAGATCATAGACCAATCAATTATATGATTAGAATCATGTACATATTTCTTCAATAATGAAACATGGAAAACATTATGTGCTTTTATTGTGGGAGGAAGTGCTAGCCTATAGGCTACAAGTCCCACTCTATCTAGAACTTCAAAGGGTCCACAATACCGAGGCGCCAACTTGGCACAAGATCCCATCCTCAGGGAACTCCTCACGGGCTTAACTCTGAGATATACGTGGTCTCCCATCTTGAATTCTCTTGTAGTTCTATTTCGGTTGGCATAACTTTTCTGTCTGTTCTGAGCGACCTTTAGATTTTGTTTTATCTGAATCACTTGTCGTTCCATTTCTTTCAACATGTCGGGTCCAATAGTAACTCTGTTCAAGGGATTACTCCAACTGAATGGAGTGTTGCATGGTCTACCATAGAGGACTTCGAAAGGGCTCATCTTCAGGGATTCTTGGTAGCCATTGTTGTAGGCGAATTCCACCAGTGGCAGGTAATCTTCCCACTTTTTGGGTTGATGCATTACATGCATCCTTAGCATGTCTTCTAATATTTGGTTCACTCTTTTTTTCTATCCATCGGTTTGAGGATGATAGGCTGTGCTAAACAGTAATTTGGTCTCCAAACCAACCATCAAGGATTTCCAAAAGTTGGAAGTAAATTTTGTGTCTCTGTCAGACACGATCTCTTTAGGCATGCCATGTAGCCTAAATATCTCCTTCATGAATATGTCGGCGATGTCTATTGCCTTGCAAGTCGACTTGATGGGGATAAAATGAGCGGACTTGCTCAGTTTATCCACCACTACCATGATGGCGTCATTCTGTTTGGTCGATGTTGGTAATCTGGTGATGAAATCCATGGAAATGGTTTCCCATTTCCATTCTGGGATTGGTAGAGGTTGTAATAATCCTGCTGGGTGTCAGTGTTTTAATTTAACATGTTGGCATTCTATGCATTTAGCTAAGTACTTAGCTATGTCTTTCTTCAATCCAGGCCAATAGAATTGTTTCCTGGTGGTCGTGATCATATTTTGGTATCCCGGATGACCAGTATATGGTATTTTATGTAGTTCATCCATTATGAACCTCTTCAAGTCATCACAATATGGAATATACAATCTGTTTTTGTAAGTCAGCAGGCCTCCATCTATCATCTGGTATCCTTCATACTTTATCCATGTGGGTTCTTGCTCCAAGTACAAGGTCACGGTCTGGAAGAATGTGTCGTTTTCTTGTGCATTCTCAACTCTTTCCCTGACATTGGTCTCACAGGTGCTCACCACTGCCAGATGAATCGTTTTCATACTTCTGCTAAGGGCATCGACCACCTTATTTTCCTTTCCCTTGATATGTTTGATTTCGAAATCAAACTCACTAAGAAGGGCCATCCACCTAGCTTGTCTGGCATTGAGCTTTGGTTGGTCAAACAGATATTCAAATCCATAGTGGTATGTCATAAGTACAAATTTCCTTCCTAGGAGGTAATGCCTCCACATTTTCAAGGCATGCACTGTGGCGGCCAGTTCTAGATCATGGGTCACATAGTTGGCTTCGTGCTCATTCAATTTTTGGGATTCATAACAGACTACACTTCCTTCTTGCATAAGGACTCCCCCGATCCCTTCCTTACAGGCATCTGTGCACACGAGGAAGTCGTTTTCGGGATTAGTGATCTTCAGCACGAGTGCATGGGTCAGAAGGTGTTTCAGGGATTGAAATATTTCTTCACATTCTTGTGTCCACATGAATTTAGCTCCCTTCTTCTGGAGGGTAGTGATTGGGCAACCAATCTTGGAGAATCCTTTTATAAATCTCCTATAGTATCCTGCTAAGCCCATAAAGGATCTGATATCCGAAACGTCCTTTGGGGTAGGCCATTCCATGATAGACTGGATCTTGTCAAGGTCTATTGCTACTCCTTTTTTAGATATGACATGGCCCAAGTAATGTATTTGCTTATGGAAAAAGTCGCACTTGCTAAATTTGGCATAGAGTTGATGTTCTCTTAGCACTTGAAGCACAAGTCTAAGATGTTCCTCATGTTCCTCTCTATTCTTGGAGTAAATTAATATATCGTCAATAAAAACCAATACTCTAGGAATTTGTTGAGCACATTGTTCATCAAGCACATAAAAGTGGAAGGGGCATTGGTTAATCCAAATGGTACTACCACAAACTCATAGTGACCATATCTCGTCTTGAAGGCAGTTTTGTGGATGTCTTCACCCTTAATTCGGACTTGATGGTATCCAGATCTCAAGTCAATCTTTGAGAAGATGGAAGCACCTCCCAATTGATCGAACAAGTCATCAATTCGGGGTAAGGGGTACTTTTTCTTTATGGTTACCTTATTGAGTTGTCTATAATCTATGCACAGTCAGAGGGTACCATCTTTCTTCTTCAAAAACAGAGCTGGTGCTCCCCATGGGGAAACGTTGGGCCAGATATAGCCTTTGTCCATCATTTCTTTTAGTTGTAATTTAAGCTCAACTAGCTCGGGTGTGCTCATCCTATAGGGTGTGCTAGACACGGGCACTGCTCCTGGTGCAAGTTCTATCGAGAAGTCAATGTCCCTTATCGAAGGTAAACCCGGTACCTCTTCCGGAAACACATCTCTATATTCTCTTAGTGTGGGGTGGTCTTCGAGGCTTGGTTAGTCATCTTCAACTGATTCCAACACCTGTATCGCATATATTGGACATCCCTTTCTACAATACTTTCTCATTTGAAGGGCTGATATTCGTCTCACCGAGACAGGTTTTTGGATCCCTCGAAGGGTTATCCTTCTTCCTTCTTCACTTACACATTCTAAGGTTTTATGGTAACAGTCCAGTCTGGMTTTATATGTGGCTAGCCAATCCATACCAATCAACAAGTCATATGATCCTAGGGGTAGTGTGTTAAGGGTTGCTTGGGTGGGGAATTCACCCATAGTGAATTGGCAAGCTRGTATGACCTCCGCTACCTTTCTTTTGGTGCCAGTGGCTAACTGTACTAACCATGGCTTGGCATGTTTATGTGGCTATAATTTACACTTATCAACAGCCTTAGGAGCTATATAACTCAAATTTGAACCAAGGTCAATTAGAATAGACACTATATGGTTGGTGATCATACCTTCCATCTCCACCACTGAAGCTTGGTGGTCAGCTTGTTTATTATCCACGGCTACATAAATTTGCGGCATACTCCTAGCCACATCATTAACGGTGGTAGCTTCTTGAACATTGTAAATTCTCTGACTTCTCTGTTGCTGGTGTGGGCAGTCCCTCATTAGATGTTCTTCTCCACAACCCCAACATTTCACGGGTTCTCTCTTTGGGTTATCAATCTTTCCTGGGGTAGATCCAAAAGGTCTATTTCCACTCTGGGAGGGGAAATTCTGCTGGTGTACACTTCGGGTTGGGAAGCTCATCCTTGAGTCATTTTTATAGCTTTTAAATATTGGGGATTTAAACCCCTTTTTCTGGAATCCCGAACTATTCTTCTACTTCCAACCTTCGCAAGGTTCTGTCCGATGCCCAAGCTGTTCATAACAATATCTTGCCTTTCGGATAGTGTCTTCTAGGGTCTTTGGCTCATCAAACTCAATCATGTTCTAATAGTCCTTAGGTAGTCCACTGATGAATCATTGCACCTTTGCCTTTTCTGCTTTTAAATAGGGTACGTACCTCAGCAACTTGAGGAATCTGCTGACATATTCCTCTATGGTGAGTTGCCCCAGTTTGAGTTCATAGAATTCTTTAGTCTTTTCGTCGAAATATTTTTTCGACAGATACTTCTTTCTGAAGTATTTCTCAAACCGTTCACAAGATAGGTCCTCTTCATGAATCCATTTTACATTCTTATGGTCTTCCCACAAAATGGAAGCCTTTACATTCAAGTTCAAAGTGGTTACTCAGGCCTTCAAGTTTTCTGCGAAGTCATGGACTCTGAAATACTTCTTTAGTCCAAGCAGCCAAGCCTCCGCTTCCTCCCCCTTATTTATTTCACCTTCGAAAGAGAGTGGTTTGGCCTTCTTGAATTCTTCGAGATTATGACTTTTGGAATGCTTTCTCTTCTTTCGTTTTCTTCGGGAATAAGAACTAGTTCTGCTACTAGAAGATCCCTTCGAGTCGCTAGTTTTCTTTCCATAGGAATCGTCCGATGCTTGTCCCTTATCTCTGTGGTGGACCTTTCTTGAGGTGCTCTTCCCAGTGTGGCCACTTAAAATACCACGTTTATGTATCTCAGGTGGACTTCGACTTTTCTTTGTTTGTCGTCGGTCCGCGTGACTGGTGTCCGGTCCATGCTGCAATTGTCTTTGTATGTCGGATAAACTCTGTAGCAAGACTGCATTAATTTCCATTTGCTTCTCTTTCTCTTTTATCAACCTCTCGTTGTCGGCCTTGCACCTTTGTAGTTCGACCATGAGGCTCCTCACAGTCTCAACTAGATCTGGAGGGGTCTCTACCGCTCTCCTTTCGTCAAACTCTTCGTCTCTATTGTGGGAGCCATCCCCCACTTCATGGTGCGTCACCATTCTATGCGTTTGCAGTTTCCCGTGGTTGATTGTCCTCTTGTGTGAAGGAAAAACACTTGTTGTTAGTCAATATTTATATTCACTCATAACCAGTGCATAATTCATATTTTTCAAATGCATACACATAATAGGAATTTCCATTCTTAACTTCGACTTTTGATAAAGGGGGTTAAGATAGAGGGTTACTCCTTTTAAGAGTACTTCAAATGGAGTTTCTGCGCAACTCATTCATGAGCCCAAGCAAGCCAAGTGTTGTAACCATGCTCTGATACCAATTTGTCACACACCCACTATGGCAACCTAGATTTTTTGTCTTTTTCTTTGAGGGACAGAATCGCTGAATTTCTATGGGGCCTAGCGCAGACCATCCCTTCCCTTATCCTCCTCCAAGCGACCACAACCTGGCCTTAGCGCAAGTGCCTTTCACAACTCACGAGTTGGGAGTCAAGGCTCTCGACTCCTCTTTCTCCAAACGTCGATACCTGATATGCGATACAGGTATGGCTTCCTCCTCACTAGTGCCTGCTACATGTAACTGTAGGCTAGGCTAAACACTAGCACCACTCGCAACTCGCGACTTCGCTAGTTGGAGTGTTGAGCCCTCATGCTCCTCCTTTGCGAATCCCTGAGATGTGAGAGGTCAACATTACATGGAATCTGCCAAGTGACGCGTACACGCCACTTGTCTCCTCTGTTGTACTCTGCTTATGAGTTGTGTCACTGTCGCCCGTCGCATGAGACCTTGACTCTTGGTGTTTCACAACCTTAACGATCAAGGGGCAACTTATTCATCTTGCGAAACCTCGAACCATGATAAGTCAACAATGGGTTGACTCTTTCCCAGGCAACATGTGTCCACCACCTGTCACCCACTCCCACCTTTCTCTAGGTGCTTGTTGTTACGCCACCTGTCAACCACGTTGTCCCCACCTAACGAATGTGCCATGTGTTCGCACGAGCCCTCGATGCTTGTCACTTCGCGACTTCTGCAGTCGAAAATAGATTATTTCAACCTTTGAACCCCGATACGCGATACCACGCGAAGGTTCTAATCCAATAGTTCTCTCGTGGCTTGGATCCAATGACCACGATCACGTCGCGATTTTGTGAATCGTGAGTTCGTGTAGTCCTACCCTTGACCACTCCAAGTCGCGAGTCAGTGAAATTCTACCCAACTTCCACGCGTCCTGTGCCAATGGACGGTTCCAAATACTTCGAGACTTTCAGGACGTTGTCAAGTCCACTCTCCTGCCTATGCAAAGGTTAAGATCGATAGTCAATAGAGCTCTAACAAATCCTTGGATCTACGGTCCTGAATCCCATCGCTACTTGCGAAGGCTGAAAGGATCGAGGTGTTAATGCCTGCGCTCCTCCTCTAGATCCATCGGTCATGATAGATTTGGGGTATTTCTGAAAGGATTCCGACCGTTCATCTACCAAACGATGGGGTATTCTCTTTCGATAATTGGACTCGCTATCCTTTCTGAGCTTGAATCACGAAATTCAACCTCTCGAAGCTTCAAACTCTCATGACTCTAAGACCTTAGAGAGCTACTCTTTCCTGCATAAGGTTTCCAGACCCAAATCGCATGAACCTTCAAATGGTTCTTGGGCAATTGTCCCTGATCTTAGTCGAGTATCTGGGTAAAGGTTCGGTACGGTTCCAAGGTTTATGGGGTAATTCCTGGGGAAGAGTACTCTTGAGGATCCTTCCAAGAATATTACAAGAATCAAGCAAACAAGACAATTTTCGATGGAGCGAACTCATGCCCCAGACTTAATCATTTGTACAGAAACCAACTATGGCATGTAAGTATACACATGCATCCATTATTTCCAGTCTAAAACACCAGGCAATCATTCCACACAAAAATCATTATGGGCATATAAACATGAGCATCTATTCATGATATTCAATTCAAAATACACGGCATAAAAAACTTATCAGATCCACCAGGTGTGATGCAACTACTGGGAGGGGTGCTCGTTTCCACCCAACCGTAGGCTCAGTGACACCAAATGGATTTACCACTAGCCACCCCCGAGCTAGACCATGATGCTTTGAGATTCAGTCTTCTACTTCCAACTCAATGGAAGTCAAGGACGAAGGTTACTCTCCTTCTCCTGATACAGAAAAATAATCCAAGACGAAGGTTACTCTCCTTCTCCTATGTTCAGAACTCCCTATGTTTCCAGAGTTTCTTCAGTTCTCTTCCGCAATCCCTGTCACGCGCTCTCTCCCTCTACCCTTTACCACACTTTTTCTCTTGCCTTTTCTCTACAAGATTGCATGTGGCACGAATTTCCCTATCCGTGGTCAGGTCTAAGAGCTTTTACGGATGGGCGGTTCACCCCCATCCCCTCATTAACTCTTGAGGAGCCTCCCCACCTACCAATCTGATGGAAAATCCATTCCAGGGTCAGAGAGTTGCTTTGGTCTTTGAGCAATTAAAAACTAGTACGGTATTGTCTCGGTGGAAGTTAACGCAACCATTCCAGGTCCCTTCCACCACCTCTCATTAGCCATCGTGGGCTCTTTTAGCACATCCCCTCCCAGTAGTCATGCAACACATATTCATAACATAATTTACATTCATCGACCTTTTATACAAAAGTCCGTCAAATCAAACATTCACATCTTTGAGTTTGCCATAGTTCTTGGCCACTATAGTTATTTTTACAGACCGGGGGAAACAGGGTGTTACAGTCAACCTCTGATCGAGATTTGCCTTTGATATTTTTAACATTTTTTTTCTCAAATATCAATCTTTTGTTCCGGCTATCAAAAACAACACTCTGGAACATGAAGGATTCATCTTCATCAAAATTTTGGGTAACGAATATGTCCATTGGATGGCTATGGTGGATGTCATATTGGGGCTGATCAAGGAAGGTGAACATGGCATCCAAATCAATGTCAACTTCCATGTTCTGACTCCGAATTTTCGGCTCTTCTGCCTGACCCATATTTTTTTTCCTCTTCTTCTCTACTGGAAGCTTGTGAGAACTATCAATTTTAGAGTGAGGAGGGTCGTTATCTCCTCCTTCGTTTGAAGAACTCTGGGTTTCTTTGTTGTTGTGATGGGTCGTTGGAGAAATGCTCCGGGATGTCATACTTTTTGGTGTAGTATTTGCGGATTGAACACTCTTTTCACTGGGACCTTTCCCTTGTTGTGTGTACAATTTAGTGTAGCTTTGCACTGTCTCTATGTCATCGATATTAGAGGCAAGACCGTCATTGTCTCTGTTTTTGGGCAGGTGTTTATTTACAAAACAATCACCAAGGCCAAGTGATTGTAAATGTTCTCTAAAAATATCATAGGGGTCGAATCCTCTTATGTATTCAGCATATCTAAGGTTGGAGATGCTAAAATGTGCTGCAAAATCATCAATTTTGTTGATGTTTTTCAAGACGAACTCCCCTATTTTCCAAGGCGGAGGAATGCACTGTTTTTTTTTCTTCCTTTGGAACAGATGGAACCAGTAGCTATATTGACATGCTACTTCTACAATAAAAATTATGTCTATAACATGAAATGGAAGGAGAGCAGGTTGTTTCGTGGAGCCAAAAATTCTTATGACAGTGTAATTATCCAAATGTTGGAGTGTCCCCTTATTGTGCAAAAAACTAGTTGCATGTTCAGATATACGGGGAGCATTTTCTATTAACAACAAAACTTTGAAAACAGACAGGAAGCCATCAAAAACCTCATAAAAATAGTGGGAAGCCTTGTGCTTCCACAAGGCCTGGTACCAGAACGTTACTGGTGGAATTCGCAGTTGACTTTTTTTAACAAAGACAGTTGCAGAAATTGACAGAACTATGCTATTGCAAAAACTAAATAGGATGACATATAAAATTTATTTTTCCTTTTGTAGCTTGACAATTGGGAAGAGATTTCATGGGAATTAACCTGCCCCAATCAAAAAGGGATTGTTCATTGACTGTGAAATACAAAATATAAAGATCCATGCGGGAAACAGTACCTATGGACTCCTGTCCCGTTATTCTTGTAAACAGCTAGGCAATTTCCCGAAATGGATTTCTAAATGAACTAACCTGCATACTTGTAATATCTTCAGGAACTAGATTCGGCCTTTCCAAAAAATGGGGCAAGAGGTCCAATCCGTTATTATGCTTTGCTAGGAATTGTTTGCAATCTTCTCCTTTGAATGTCAATGTTGGCTCAGACAATTTCAGAATCTAGCGAAAGACCTGAGGTGACAAAGAAACAAAAGAGTCGTCGTGCAGTGGAATAATTATTTGGTCTGTAATAAATTTATCGGTGCACCAAGAGACCAGGTCCTTACAATCAAAAACCTTAGGGACACGACCTGCATGAGCAATCACGGAGGTCCAAATTACTTGGTTCTCTTCGGTAGGGGTTGAGTAATAAGAAAATGGCATGGACCAGTGGAAGTTCTGGTCCTCACGCCTGAAGGTGTTCATTGTATCTCCACAGAATTGTTGCCGATATGATGACATAGGTTTATGAGAAGGTTTATTTGCTGCAAATGATGGTTTAAATGAATTGTTAGAGCGAATAATGTAACTTTTTGCTAAATCTTGGTTAAATGCTTCTGAATGGGAAAGCTCCTCGAGCCTTTCGTTGATTAATGACAACCTGTATTGGTAGTGCATGATGAATTGTTAGCAGTAAAATTTATTTATTTCATATTTAGAAATGCAAACGTGGCGGGTACGACGAAGAGCAATTAAGGAATGGAGGTTTTGTGAACATGCGAATGGCAATCCGTGCGAACGACAATCCGTGTGAACAGGATTTGATGATTTTGAAATGAACACTCACAAGGGATAATATAATCCACCCGCAAATTTTGGTTTAATGCGCATGAATACGAGATGTCCTTGATCCTTTCGCCCATCAAAGACAATATATACGGTTTCTGCATGATGACTTGTTAGAATTAAATGCCAGTAATTCCATATTTAGTAT
>ML786198.1:46389-84856 GCA_009831015.1 Picea engelmannii | reverse complement strand
GTATCAAGATATATATATATATATATATATATATATATATATATATATATATATATATAACTTTTTATTTTCTTTTATTATAGACAAGTGCGAAGGTGACGGAGAGGGATGAGAGCAAGGAAAGAATGGTGGCAAGCTCTGAAAAGCGGTCGGACGGGATTGAAAAAATGGTTACGAGGATAGTCAGGACAGTTGAGTGTTGCACGATAAAATTTCATGTTTTAGAATTTTTGAGTGCAAAATGTTTAAAACGAAAGAGATCGTGATGGGGCAGTTGAGTGACCGGTTTGTATATTTGCGGAATTCCGCCAAAGTGGCTAAGTATGGAATAGGGAAATTGGTAATTGCATACATGGAAATAAGATCTTATATATAATTTCCAACTGCTAATTGCAAAGGGGCGCAGATATAGGAAACAACAACTATGAACTGAATATTTCTTCAACTTGCCAAACCGACGATTCGCCAAAGAAATTCGAACAAATGGCGAAGTATGGAAAGAGGATAGACGGGCTTCAAAATGGGGTGACAATAGTTCCACTAAATATGCGAGGACCCGATGGTTAAATTGTATTTCTCGAAATTTTTTAGTGAAAAAATGTGCAGCACAAAAAAGGGCATGATAGATGGATCGTAATACGAAAAAGCGTATGATCTAAGAATGGTTGCAATTTTGAATATCTGTCAATTTGTATATATTAGGGCTCTGAATGTTGTTTGGAGGTCACAGAAAAGTAGAATTGCAATGTTGACCCGACCAACGCGCAAACGGAACAGTAGACGGTCAATTTAAAGAAAGGGGAAGCGGTCGTTGGAAACGCAAACACGTGAATCCGTGAAGCTGCGGACCAACGCATTGTCAGGAAAAAAATGATTAAGTAACCAGGAAGAGAAACTAGAGGGAATAAAAGAGTGGGAAAATAGAGAGGCGGAAGGCAATTTTCGTAAGCGTGAATTGGTTTCAAAGAAGTGTCATCGTTGCAAAACCATTTGTCAGCAAATGCGTTGTTGAAGATTACATTTTATTGCAACGTATGTCTGCAGCTATGTTCTTGATACATTATTCCATGACTATAACATATCAACTTAACCACTAAATTTCCTTTTCTACTAATTTCCAGCAAATGCTTTGTGGAAGATTAGATTTTATCGGAACGTGTGCGTGTAACTATGTTCTTCATACATTCTACCATCAATGCAACATATTAACTCAAGTATTAAACTTATTGCATTATGGGTTGTTAGCATTAAAACTTAATAATTGCATGTCTAGAAACAAGAACAACGATTTTGTTGCAACATTGTACATTGGTATTAGTAAACACAAGATCAAAGAAGTACAAAAGCATCGAACCATGCCAATTAGAACATGCGTTAAACCCAGAAAAGAGGCAGCAATGAAGAGTGCAAGGCAAATTTTTTTAATAGAAAATCCATTTAAAATAAAAAAATAAGAAAAACATTGAGAACTATACATCTATGCTTAGAAATTGGACCCAGTTCTTCGAGCCAAAACATTGAAGGTATCTGCGACAAACACAGGCACGGGTTTTGCAGTATGTAAGATCCTTGGAGTTTTCTCGTCAATGAATCATCCTCTGCTGAAATTGATATTTTTTAGAAGCTTTTCCTCAGAAAGAAGACGAAAATGGTTGCAAGGCAAGTGGAATAGCCCTTAGATGAAACTGCCTCTACATAGTCCAAAAACATTACGTAGCATAGCTTGCACGTGCAATTGCAGAGGCCCAAATTAGTCCATTCTGGGCAAAAGGAGATGACTAGTAGGAAAATGCGTGGATGGAGTGAGAGTTTTGGACCTGATGCCCAAAAATGTTAAAAAATATTTTTTTGGCTTGAAATATATCTCTGGGAGCATCAACATATCATTGCTTTACACTGAAACTCTTCCACCCAAAATGGACTAATTCGGAACTCTGGAATTCCTACTTTCGCAGTACAAAGTGGTTGTTGCGTTCACCATCAGTTTTTTTTCTAAAACTCCTTTTGGTGTTGTCATGATTGCGATCACTGAGCCGGGAAGGTCCGTTCATTATGGTTGATTTCAATTTGGGCGTAGGAGTGGGAAGATTCTCTACATTGCCATCATCCATTGTTGTATCATCGTCCATCAAATCATCTTCTTCTAGCTTGGAATTCATGGCATCATCTTTTGCGATAGCAATGACTGCAACTAGGCAGGTTCTCTGACTAGCTAGGGTTACAATGGATTTTTTTGGCGTGAAATATATCTCTCGGTGTACCAAGGGACCATCTCATTTTTTGCTACTGGGTGAAGGGAGATGAATAGTAATAATATGCCCTGGAATAGCGGAACCTCTAGCCATTATGCCCCAATGTGTTTACTGTGTGTGGATAGAACTGTTGCTAGAAGTTATTTATAATTTATGTTTGGTCGAGATGATATTTGAAATGAAAAGCAGGGAGGGATAATATAAGCCTCTATGAATTATGGTTTAATGCGTATCAATGGAATATCTCCTCGAGCCTTTCGCTGATCAATGACAATTTCCAGGGTTCGTGTGGAATGAGTTGTGACCATCACAACTCATTGCACAATTAGAAAAAAGTGTGAATGTGGCGGTGATGGAGAAAAGAGATTAAGAATTAGAAATTTATTAAAAGCACCAACCCGTCAGCGCACAAAAAAAAAACATTGTGTGGACTTTGAAATGAATACTTGGAAAGGATAACATGCTTCTGGGAAAATCTTAGTTTAATTCGTACTAATGACAAATATTCTCCGGACTTCCGAACATTAATGACAGTTTTAACGGTTGTTGCAGGATGGCTACTAGCATTAAAGCTTAATTATTGTGTATTTGGAAACAAGTACGAAGGCAACAGCAATGGTGAAACCGATTCCAAGAAATACCAAAGTATGAAAAGCAGTCGGGCAAATATATACCCAGGGCATGTGAACGGTCGATGGTTCTTAGCCTGGCAGGCTGAAAATTGAGCCTCTATTGTTTTGTGTCCTACAAATAGCACCTACACTTCCGTGATATACAAATTGACAGGCGGACTTGTGGGTTGGTTGGTTCAACATTGCATTTTTTTGTCCTTAGCGATTACGTATTAATTCCATAATTAGCCACTTTTTTGGATCGGGGATTCTCGAGCTGGCAAGCAAAAAATTGGGCATCTATTATTCTGCGCTCTACAAATAGCGGTGACAATTCTGCGATATACAAATTCAGAACCTAACCTGCACTAAATTATTAGTGTTAAATATTTATATTGCAGAATTTAATTATACGAGAAAGTTTGCACAATCTGGTCAGTCGAGTGATATAAAAGCATTTCGACAAACGAGCCATATAAAAAGGAGTCATTCCATATTTAGGCAGTTTTTTGATCGTGGGTTGGCGGCCTCGCGGGATGAAAAAAGAGTCTCTATTGTTCTGTGTCCTACAAATAGCACCCATATTTCCATGGTATACAAATTGATAGGAGGACCTACGGGCTGCTTGGCTAAACATTGCATTTGATCGCGGGTTCGTGGCCTGGCAGGCTGAAAATTAATTATCTATTGTTCCATGTCCTACAAATAGCACCTACACTTCTGTGATATACAAATTCACACGCGGACTTGTGAACAGTTTCTATATAAAGTATGGAATGAGATTTTATACAGCATATGTAGGTCCCTCATTCCATACTTAGGCAGTTTTTGGATCGCGGGCTCACGGTCTGGTGGGCCGAAAAGAGAGTCTCTATTGTTCTGTCTCCTACAAATAGCACCCAGACTTCCGCGATATACAAATTGATAGTGTTGTAGAACATATGTGGATCCCTTATTCCATACTTGGGCACTTTTTGGATCGCGGGTTCACGACCTAGTAGGCTGAAAATTAAGTATCTATTGTTCTGTGTGCTACAAATACCACCTAGACTTTCGTGTCCTACAAATAGCACCTAGACTTCCGCGATATACAAATTCACACGCGGACTTGTGGACATAGTCTATATAAAGTATGGAATGAAATTTTATATAGCATATGTGGATCCCTCATTCCATACTCAGGCATTTTTTGGATCGCGGGCTCGCGGCCTTGTGGGTCGAAAATAGAGTTTTTATTGTTCTGTCTCCTACAAATAGCACCCAGACTTCCACGATATACAAATTGATAGTGTTTTAGAACATACAAGGATCCCTCATTCCATACTTGAGCACTTTTTGGATCGCAGGTTCAGGACCTGGTGGGCTGAAAATTAAGTATCTATTGTTCCATGTCCTACAAATAGCATCTAGACTTCCAAGATATACAAATTGACACACTGACTTTTGGACATAGTCTCTATATAAAGTATGGAATGAGATTTTATACAGCATATGAGGATCCCTCATTCCATACTTAGGCAGTTTTTGGATCGCGGGTTCGCTGGTTAGCGCACTGAAAATAGAGTCTCTAGTGTTTCGTCTCCTACAAATAGCACCCTGACTCCACGATATACAAATTGATTGGTGGACTCGGGCTGGTTGGCTGAACATTTCACTTTTATTGTCCCATAGCGATCCCGTATGAATTTCAAATTTAGCGGGTTTTTTTTATCGGGGGATCTCGGGCTGGCGAGCTAGAAATTGGGTGTCTATTGTTTCGTGCTTTACAAACATATTTTTCTAGAACATATGTGGATCCCTCATTCCATACTTTGACACTGTTTGGATCGTGGGTTCGCGACCTGGCAAGCTAAAAATTAAGTATCTACTATTATGTGTCCCACAAATAGCACCCAGACTTCCGCGATATACAAATTGACACGCGGACTTGTGGACATAGTCTCTAAATAAAGTATGGAATGAGATTTTATACAGTATATGTGGAGATCCCGTATGAATTTCATATTTAGCGAATTTTTTTTATCGGGAGCTCTGGGGCTGGCGGACTGAAAATTGGGCGTCTATTGTTCTGTGTTGTACAAAAACATTGTTCTAGAACATATGTAGATCCCTCATTCCATACTTGGGCACTTTTTGGATCGTGGGTTCGCGACCTGATAGGATGAAAAATAAGTATCTATTGTTATGTGTCCTACAAATAGCACCTAGACTTCCACGATATACAAGTTGACACGTGAACTTGTGGACATTGTCTCTATATAAACTATGGAATGAATTTTTATATAGCATATGCGGATCCCTCATTCCATACCTAGGTAGTTTTTGGTTTGCGGTCTGGCGAGCTGACAATAGAGTCTCCATTGTTCTGTCTCCTACAAATAGCACCCAGACTTCCGCGATATACAAGTGGACAGGTGGACTCGGGCTGGTTGGCTGAACATTGCAGTTTTATTGTCCCGTAGCAATCCTGTATGAATTTCATATCTAGCGATTTTTTTTATCGGGTCTGTGGGGCTTGCGGGATGAAAATTGGGCCTCTATTGTTCCACATTGTACAAACACCAGGCACATCTCCACGATTTACAAATTGACAAACCGACATGTGGGCTGCATCGCTCAACATTGCAGTTTTCATTGTTCCTTGTTCTCTAAATAGCCCTCAGAGTTCCGCGATATACGGATTGACAGATGGACTTGAGGGTTGGTGGGTTCAAGTTTTCCATTGTTTACAGATACTAATCCCTATCAACTATCTAACATATCTAAAAACATGATTTTCAATACTAAATTATTAATAATAATTTTTTCTATTGCAAAATTTAATTAAACGAGAAAGTTTGTACAATCTGGTCGGGCAACTGATATAAAATTTTTCCGACAAACGAGCAATACATAGTAAACATGTATTTTTATAAAGTATGGACAAGAGATTTTATAGAGCATATGTAGATCCCTCATTCCATACTTGGGCACTTTTGGGATCGCAGATTCTCGGCCTGGCGGGCTGAAATTTGAACCTCTTTTGTTCGGTGTCCTACAAATATCACCCAGACTTTTGCGATATACAAATTGACAGGTGGACTTGCAGATTCCATGTCTGATGGGTTCAAGATTGCAATTGAACCGCAATGCTCATCCTATCTAACTTCAGCTAAAAACATTATTTTTAGATACTAAAATATTAATATTAACTATTGTTATTGTACAAGTGAATTACATTAAATTATTAAGGGATGTTAAATCGCTTATTTTTTAAAAAATGAAGGAAACAAAATAATTTATTTGTAAAATTCTATCACCGCAAGCATAACAAGGACCAATTTGAAGCTTAAGGCCCTCTTGTTCATATGATAGCACAATTGCACTCCGCACAGTATATATTCGTTGATTTCAAATTATTCTAGGATATCAATTTTACCAAGTTCATCAAATAAGAAAAAATTGTGAAAACAACGATCAATTTGAATTTTAAAAGCCTCTTGTTGGTATGATAGGACAGTTGCACTTCGCACACTATATATTCGTTGATTTCAAATTATTTCATAACAATAATTTGACCAAGTTCATCAATCAAGGAAATTTCCCAAAACAAGTCACATAGTACATTTGCGTCACAGCACCATAGAAATTATCAAGCGGATCTGTGTGCCAGCTGGCCAAAAAAATTCAACTATATTGTTCTATGTCCTCCAAAGAAGAGATGGAGTTCCACGGTATACAAATTGACTAACAAACCAGATATCCAAGAACCAACCATAGTTTAAACAGCCCATAAGAAAGTTCCCAGAAGGTTCCATTGAGCAGAACCCATCGACCTTTGCACCAAACAACTTGATATACAAAGAAAAGGCGTTGGCGCATTCCTTTTCTCTTGAAATGAACATTCATCTGGATGTTGAACAAATATTACAGAGAGACATGAGGTATTTTTGTTTCCTCCCAAAGTTTGTTTTAATTATGTTTTTTTCCCTTCTTCAGCTGATATGCAAAATTGCATTGTCCTCATTTAAGGTGAATTTGCTCTGTATCCGAAGCTGCCGCAGCATATAGACATTTCTTGCCTTTTTGTGTAAATACTTTTCATATGACAACTCTGCCAATTCAAGAAGCACATTTTGTAACAGAGGTTGCCTAACCGAACACTGCACAGTTGTGTTGACCACGGTTTGGATAACACCATTGACACAATGTCCATAAATATATGGACATTTTTCATCGCATTGCAAACAATCAATCGTATCATCACTTATCAAAGCGGAAGTAGAAGCAACGGAATGGAATTTTGTACATATAGGCTCAAAGGGGGTTGAGTACACATTGGTTGCAACTAAAAGACCTTCAACCTGGCAATGCAAGCAAAGGGATTAATACATTGAACAATATAATACACAACTGCATCCCGCCCTCACTGTAAAACAAAAAAGAAAAAGTAAACAGGTGCAGAAATTTGTTGAAGGCTATTTATATAAGCAAAGTGAGGATGATTTTGTGGATGTATACGCACAACAATTGTAGAGCTAGCTAGTTTCTCTAGATCCTCTACTATACATGCTCACAACTTTGTTACAAAAGTTGCCTGGGTTGTCCGAAAGATCCTTTCTCTAGCATCCTTCTTCTTTGTTATATTGTTGAACAGCATAAGTGGAATCTTCCCTCTATGCAATTGTTGTTCCATTGACGAAAACAAATCTGAATATGTATCGAACAATTGTAGCTGCAACATGGAACAATGCAATATTTGTGTAACTTATCCGACATATATGTAGATGCGAAAGTTAAGAACAAAACTGAATATGAAAAGTGGTACCATTGCCTTGTCATTGTCCGACTCTCCATCCTTTATATGGAGAATGTGTTGCAACCCAAATTTTCTTGCCAATGTCATAGCAGCCCCAATCATTCTGATTGGGTGAATATCAATGCTCTGTGCAAGCTACCTAATAGTCGAGTCTAGGAGGAAGCGATATTCTGAACAAATAGCAGGAATTTTTTCCACAATACTTGTTTCGTTGAGCAAAATAGTTTGATCGCAATCACCACAGTCATATATTGTTTTGGGTAATACATTAAAATTTGTAATGGATATCCCATTACGCGGCAATATCTTTTCTGCATGTTTCTGGACAAGTTGTGGAGGAACATTCAGTGTGACTGTCATCATGGCGTCCTTGTCTGTCATATCAGCACGCATAATGGATCTAATTTTGTTTGCCTTGTCCAAGTAGGTGGTATATACAACCATTATGTCCCCAACGAACAGTTGTCCAATTTGGCAGTTGTTCAAGCCCTCTATTGACAGTACTTTGGATGTCACAACTCTAGACCTGATGACATTTTTTGAATAGGAAAACTAAAGTGAATGGTAGTGTGATGCAAGTACACGAATAGTATTGATGAACTATGGAGCCACAGTTTTGCAACCACACCTCTTGGTCTGTGAAACATGCAGCACGTTCGACGTTTCTCTTGTACTTTTTGATACTTCTTGCGAGCTGGAAACCATGTATTTCAAATGGCATCAGCATATCCACCATGCCATAGATGAATATATATCCCACGAAATTGTTTTAGTAAACATAGTAAGAGCACGGCGTATGCATCTTTACCTTTGGCCTTGTCGATCTACTGATGTCTGGGATGAATGACTGCTCATGGTCGTCTCACTAGTCCAACTTTTTCTTATGAAAGCATGTGCAAATGAACATCAGGAGTAAACAAATGTATGCATTGTATATTGTCCATCAGAAGGACCAAATAACCATAAAACTGTATGCATCTTAATTTTTTAACTGGAGAAATGTTTAACAGTAAACAAGGAGTGACTGCGGGTCACCATGGCCAATATGTATATCGTGGACCCCCGGAAGCCAAGGGAGAAATCTTCAACCTGCCAACCTAGCAATCACAATCGAAAAAGTGGGTAACTGTGGAATAAGGTAGAAGCAGGACCACATATGTCAGTCCGTTAGTCCGCCAACTAGCGCATAATTTTTGGAAACCACACTAAGCAGATGAATTAGAAAACAAAAGGGATAATAGAAAATGGAAAAAGTATAAACAGGGAGCGCGGAAAGGCCCATTACTGTGAATTCATCATTTTCAAGTCTAATATTATATGCTCCCTCCCGGTTTTTATATTTAATTTACCATCACACTTGGTATAACTTTTAGAAGATTGTCCCACAGAACCCTCTACTGTTGCATAGAAGAATTCATCTCCCTGTCGAAGCAACCTATTTTTTCCAAGGCAGCAACGTTGAAGATGCAATCAAGACGAAGGCAAGTTAGTATGAAAACAGACATCTAAAAGAAAAAGAAAAAGGTCTATTTACCCACCAAAGAGTCCTTCGTCCTGTCCAACGATTTTGTTTCTTTAAATGCAGCGCAAACACAATGGACATAAACTAGCTTAGTATGCAGGAAGGAACATATGTAACCAAGATAACTTACCATGTAGGAAGGCACACAACTAGTTTAACACATATACAGATCATAAATGAAATATAAAACAACGCAATATGAAACAACAGTACAAGAATGCACCTTTCTATATCCTCTTCAGCCGATGTAGTCAAGACTCCCTCCTTTTCTCCAGCTACTCTGTTTGTTTCAATGTGAGAACCCACAAAATTCAATGTACATCTATGGAAGCTAGTATTCACTGGAGAACAAGCAATATGTAGATACAGCAAAAATAACTCAATGAATAGTTTACAAAGGAAGAAACATGAACCTTTGCTCTTCTCTATCCACGGGTGTAAACGTCTATCTTTTTTTTCCCTGGCCAAAATATATTACAAGGAAGAAAATATCACGCAATTGCATGGCTGCAGCTAAATGATTTTTGGTTTTCCCTAGTAATTCATCCAGATATGCCCTTTAACCATGTTCTTTATCCTCTACACAGACTGTTGTGCCCATGTTACAAGTTCTCAGTTTTCTATGGAAAACTACCCAGACATGCTTCCAAACATGAAAATATAATCTTGAGGAATCTTTGTTGCACATATCATATCTCAAGCACAACACAAATTGTATCGTGCGCACACTAGTCTATGTAGAGGAGAAATAACATGTCATGTCATATCTACACATCTGACCATACATGGTCTATAAATGTAGGTTGCATACATATTCTTTATCCCAACAAAACAAACAGCAGATATTGTAACTTCGCATGTAATCCTCCAACAATTTTGTATGCAACTATTTTCTTTCATGACAGGACTCGAGCACCAGGAAAATCTCACAGAAATACAGATAACGGCCTCTGCAAAAATGGAAAATGACACAACTGCAAATTGACTGGTGGGTGCAGGGGATGAACACCGTAAAGTGCCCCAAAAAAACCAACCCTGCAAGGCCGAATCAAAGAAAAGAAACCAACAAGGAACAAACCAACAAGGAACAAACCAACGAGAAAGAACGAAGAGGTCGAACTACACCCCCAGGGCCCCAAAGCACAAACCCCAGGAAAAAAAACAGAACCAGCAACCCAGGAACCAACAAACCAGCAAAAGCCACCGACCCAATGAACAACATATGTATCTCCAACGATTACCAAACTATAGCCGAAGCAAAAAAGGAACCGGAAACATACAAGGAACATGCGAATACAAATAAGAAAACATTCTTACTTGCAAACTACAAACACTAAACAGCAAACAAGGAATACAAAATGAAACTGTGGCATCGAAACTTACTCATAAATGATGAAATGCAGAAGCGCGGGTCGAATTGCAAACGAAACAACAAAAAACAGCAACCAAGAAACCAGCGAAGAAGAACCACTCACCTAACCAGTAAACAATGTATCTAGATTCAACGATTACGAGGATGAAACATACAATGGCAGCACCCGATAAACCAGCAAAGAAGAAGCAGTCACCGAGCCAGTAAACAATGTATGTAGCTTCAATGGCAGAACAAGGATGAAACATACAATGGCTATTAAACTAGCATGTACTTYGAGAACTATATTTACATAAACATTTAAGACTCTCAGGCTATCTAAGGACCTCGCGGTATGCAAACATTTAAGATGTCAGGGGTGTTGGAGAATGCCACGTCATGTAAACATTTACATTGTCAGGCCTATTGAGGCATCTCGAAATAAGTGTTAATAAATTTCAAGAAATATACAAAGCTTGGATATGAAAACATTTCAATATGCTTAGTACATATCAAAATTGATGGATATATTCGGGTAGCAAAAAATGCTAATACAAACATTCGAACTAATGGTAGCATTAATCGACCTTTAAGCAATATACAGGAAAAATATATGATTAAAACATATTGTCTACTAGAAAAATTTTGGATATGTTGCCATATACTGCATTGGGAATAGCAAAGCCGACAATAAGACCTCCAATATCTTAGCCAATCAGATCAGTACATATATGTTACTTTTTAATATATAAAAATATATGCTTTTAATTCCATAGCTCCAACAATAGGTATTGTGCAAATATTTCCGGTCAAAGGACAAACTAATATGTAGTCAACGCTTTATCGATCACTATAGTCCCTCTATGCCTACAGCAGGGACTAATAAGAAGGTTATGCTCATTAAGTGCCCAAGACATTGAGAAAATTCAAGATTATTCGCCAAGTTTGCTAGGTCTCTTTACCAACATGTGAGCGTAAGTGAATTGCCTTGAAACCCTTATGCCACAAATGAATTATTTTGTATATTTCTAGCATTAAAATTAGATAACATAAACTCAAAATAAATTTAGCAATTGGGACGCTTAGGTTTATTCATCCATGATTGGATCATCCATTATTTTATTTTTATCCATCAAATCAAAGAGTATTTAACAAGTAAAACCAAGATCTAAGTTCTAGCTAGTTAATGTATTTGTCTCAAAAAAGAACTAGCTAACTATTACAAATTGCTTCCAACTAGATCTAAGAATTTAAGCACAATATCTTTAGAAAATCTACATCTAGAAAAAATAACTTTGAAAATATTAGATTCTTTCAAACCAAAAAAAGGAAAAGTTTTTAAAAAATGAAATGAGTGAGAGGGAGAAAAGAAATAGACCAGTGCCTACCTTTCACTTTAGTTGTGGGGTCACACTAGGTCTTCTTTGGGAATTGATCCTTGTATCAAGTTTGGGATTCTGGGCAACCAAGGTTGTAGCTATTAAATTCCCCCAAGAGATACTTGGATGCTCCAAAATCTAGGTCGAGGGAAGAGTGTGTAACCAACTCTTCCAACTAACAAGAAGTATCCTCTATCTTTCACTAATGTAAGAGTAAAAAATCAAATGAAGATTTGCAAAATCAATACCATAGATCTAAAAATAAATGGCTAAAGACTATTAAGAAATATAGTTTTACCTCTGATGAAGTTCCTCCAATTTTGGCAATTTGCTCCTCTTGTGGCTCCTTGATAGCTCCTTGATCCACCTTCATGTGTCGCATACAAGTACTCTTGCTAACCCTTTACAAGTTAAAACCCTCAAAAATAACCTAGATATATTCAAAATATAAGTATATGAGAGACAAAAAAAAAATCTTATTCTCCTACCCCTAGTTGCAAATGAGAAAGAGCCCTCCCTATATATAGATAAGGTACGCTCACAAAACCATGGGTGAAAAACATGTGCAAATAAAAAACCATGAGTTAATACCATGTGTTTGGTAAAAACCATGGGTAAATACAATGTTCCCAAGTGAAAACCATGGGATAATACCATAGGTGGTTCCAAAAAAATCCTCAAATGTAGGGGCACCCTCCTCAAAATGGTGAAAATCTAACTAATTTCCACATGTGTGGTTTGTGAGAGCATGAGAACAAGTGTGTCCTCCTCAAAATGTGTCAACAACCCCTCCAAATGTGTGACTGAGGTCAAATGGAGTCCCAAGGATGTTGGGGAATAGGGTGGAACACGATGTGAAAAAAAGGACACAACACTACAGATAATTGAAGAGGAATAAAAAAAATTGAAGACAAATGGTGATGTCTAAAGACATCATTACAATACTTAAGCAAAAAACACTGTGATCGGAACATCACAGTGCATGTTGAACATATTGATCTACATGATCTATTTCACAATCTCCATTTCCATGATTGATAATGACCCAAGGGGTCTCTTTTTATGGAATCAAGATCTAACTAATTTCCATAGAATCCAGAAGATCTTGTCCACATGTAACCGTCGACTATTAGAGTTGACTTCACAAAATCCGGTATGTCAAGTCGGTTCGATGGGACTCAACCTAGCCGCCTACGCATCCAACTCGTAGTTGAGTGATGGGTTGATCAATCCACTGCCCGACTATCTTCGATTGCTAGTCTATTGTTCAACCAATAGTCATGTCAACTACTCGACCGACTAGTGTGGTGTGTTGGTCGATCGTCCAACCGATTGTATCTAGATGTAGGTCGACCTCTTAACCCACTGAACCTAGGAGAGACATGATGAACCATCAATGATTGATGTTCCAACACACCCCCTATCGGAACACAACTCTGAAGTTTCATGAGGTGAAATTACATTACTAGAACACCCCCCCATAATTACAGCTTCTTGAATCCCAAGCATCGTGCGAAGCTTCCTAAATTTGTCTTCAGCTAAAGGTTTGGTGAATATATTAGCAACTTGATCTTTTTTTCTGCAATATTCAAGAGACGCAACGTTCTCATGAACCAATTGTCTCAAGTTGTGAGCATGGATCTCAACATAATTCATCTTACTGTGGGAAACATGATTGTTAGTGTTGGAATATTGAGAAGGGGGGGCAGGGGGGGGATAAATCAGCATGAGCACTTTATACCACTTTTAACCAAAATATATTTCTTTCACCAACAATGTTCAATAGTTTATCATCAATGTATTATCTATGATTGTATTCAATATATATATATATATATATATATATATATATATAAGCATGTAATCATAAGCAGCATCACATCAACATCACATCAAGAACACAGTACACCAGTATTTACGTGGAAACCGAAATGGGAGAAAACCATGAAATGCATTCTTATATATATCAAGAATTTATTCATAGGAAGAACCAACTTCCCAATTCTCTAGTTGCAACTGAAAGGAGGCTACAACCCCCTATTTACAGGCTCCAACCTGAAGGAAGCCACAACTCCCTGAATTCTATGGATCCAACCAGAAAGAGGATACAACCCCCTTAGTTCTCTGGCTCCAACTGGAAGGTGTCTACAACCACCTAGTTCTCAGGCTCCAACCTGAAGGAAGTTCCAACTCCCTAATTCTCCGACACCAACCGAAAGGAGGCTATAACCCCCTTTTCTTTCTTTGTCCTATTTCCCTAAAGTATAAGTGTAGACCAATTGTCACTACTGTTAATACCCAGATATGTAAGGTTAAAATTTTAGTATCTTGTGATGAATTCTAGTAGCAAATGTGGTAAATACAAGCGTGCTACCAAAAAAGGACATTCTTACAGTGCCTTCATAAACTTGATCTTGTCGAAATTATAACATCTTCGTCACTTTTGTATCATTTCTCAAACCCTCCAAAATCTTCGCCATTTTTCAAGTCTCCCATAGCATTAAGTTTTGCAATATGTCATTACCTTTGGTGTCTTTAATTGAATTTAAAGATGACAAATCCCACCTTTAGATTCTAGTGCACTTCAAAGTCTTGAAATTTGATGGAGTTTTGTAAAATGTCATGATCTTTTCATGTCCTTGTTTCTTTTGCATGTTCTTTTGACCTTTATCCATTTTGTCAAATTTTTAATAAAAAATATATTTTTTTTTGTTTTAATGCATTTTGGGAATTTTGTAAAATGTCATGGTCTTTTCATGTCCTTGTTTCTTTTGCATGTTCTTTTGACCTTTATCCACTTTGTCAAATTTTTAATAAAAAATAATTTTTTTTGTTTTAATGCATTTTGGGAAAAAGCGTTTTTTCATCAAACCCAATATTTTGGGTGAGAGTTACACATCCATCACCAGGGCCAACATCACATGACAAGCATGGACAACACCCACACAAGGCATTGCGAGGAGAACCCACAAGCCAAAATAGTGCACAATGCGTCAATAAAGGGTATGGAGGGCGATGCTTTTAAATTCTTCAACCATTTATTGTACATTGCACGTGGGATATGCCCACATACACAAAACAAAATTTTCCCAGCATCCATATCAAGAACAAAAGGAGAGCATGCAGTCCAAAGGTTTGGTAGGTGTCGAGAGGGTGTTTATCATCAACAACAGAGAACGGTGTCTAGAAAGGTAATTTTGCAGGGCTCGAGAGGATATCCATCCACGCCAGCAGAGGGAGAAAAATCAACTAATAGAAGTACTGAAGGTTAATGTATGGCACCCATTATTCACAGAATTTTCCAGATGTTAGAAGCAATCATGCCAGATTATAGACAAGTGTCCAAGCTATTGCCAAAGCTGGAGTCCAGTTGTTAAGTATTGAGCAAGCAAATGTTAAAGGAAAACGCCCAGATGTAATAAAAAAATCAACAGATTGATGAGCAAGCGCCTCCAAGTATCGCAGGGGTTTGGAAATTTCAATTATGGTTGTGTCTTCATTGAGGGTTTTTAGCTGAATCAAATGTAATTACAAGACGATACTCCTGGAAATCCATTTGAAGCAAAGCTCCACCATTTCCATTTATATTGTCTTCTCTTCTATAGTCTTGAGCGCAATTAAAGGTTTGAAATAAGCATACTGGATTTTAATGAAGATCTGGAGAATCCAAGCCCGTTTGATGATGGCACAAGCCCCCGGGTCGAGTACGAGTTTGATGCAGTCTGTTTGGAGATTGATCTTTTCTACCTAGATATTTCACATAAACCTTACATAGTTTCCTATAACAATATGGATATTCCAGAAGCAGCTGAGAGATGGGAGTCTTTTAAAGAATCTAAATGAACGAGGTATACAACCATTCTGCATGAGTGCAACAACCAGAAGAGGTACCATGGAAGTGGTTTTTGCAGTATATGAACTGTTGATAAAGGAGGTTGAATCAATTGACAATGCTCAAGTGAATGTAGGTGATCTTAAGAGACATTAGCTATGTTGTGATGAAAAATCAAAATACTTCTCTCAGAGACTTTGATATCACTTATGATAATGAGACGAGCTTGGAATGTTCATGGAGTTGGTCTTATTCCCAAATTCTCAGGCAGAAGATTAGAAACAGAATTGCTCTCAGATTGAAGGCATGATAACAGCATTGGATCATTTGAAGATTGGTAACAGATCCATATTATCAGAGATCATTCCAGATTTTTAAAAAGACTGATCTTTTTCCTTATTTTTGGACTTCAACAATGACAGTGACAATGACAGGCTAGAGGTTGATGTGATGTGCTAGTCTTGGCTCTATAGCAGTCTAGGGGCAACTTCTAGCAGTCTATGCTTGGATCCAACTGGGGGATGGCACTTCCATGTGAGGTGCTAAGAACACGTAGATCAATGCCTTATCCATTCATCCAATATTTTTCCTTATTTCATGAGCTATATAATAGTCTAGGGACAACTTCTAGCACTCTAGGGACAACTTCAACCTCTATAACATATACATGTCATTGTCACTATCACATCAACCTATAACCTATCAACCTATCACGGTATCCAACCTGTCACTATTAACTTGTCCAACCTGTCACCGTCACCGATACTCAACCAAAACCTCTCACATGGATCATACACCAAGGACACCTCTCAACTAGATGTCCAACATCACCAACACATGCCTCTACCAAGAATGTACCAAGATCACCAACATACTATCACAAGATATGTGTCTCAACCATGTACCAAAGCATATACCAAACCATCAACTTGTACCATTCCAAGCATCAACCATGTACCATAACTTGTATCACAACAAGTGCATCAACCATGCACCAACACTTGTACCAAATTGTGCATCAACAATGCATCAACACTTTTATCAAACGGCGCATCAATTGTGCACCAACACCTGTACCAAACCGTGCATCAACCATCCACCTCAACCTGTACCGTATGCCTCAACCATCAACCATGTATACCAAGTACCAATCATGTATCATACCATGTATCAACCATGTACATCAACCATGCACATGCACATCAACACCATAACAAGTGCAAACCATGCACATCAATCATGTACATCAACACCTATACCATACCATATATCATAGCATGTTCCAACCATGTACATCAACCATATACCATATCATTTATGTGCCATATACCATATACCATGAAATGTGTCTCAACCATATACCATATCACTCATGATATGTCTCAATCATGTCATACACCATAACATCATCAACATGTAACCCTCAAAACATGCATATAAACATACTTGTAACTCTATAACAGAATTGGTCTATGTGATCATAGACCTGCAGACCTTCCTCAACTTCAACAACAAGAGAATATCATCTTCGTCAAACTTTACCTTAGTCTCACGGAACTAGTTTTTGGACTAGTCACAAATCCTAACTTTAAACAATCATAACTTTGTACCTGTAATGAGTAAAGGTCTAAAAATTGTACACAATATTCTTCAATATCTTCTCTGCAATTCATCCACGTTTCACTACTTGGAACCTCCCAAAAAAATAATTATAGCAAAAATGGTATACCTTGTTGAATTCTATATTATTCTAGAGAGAGAACTTGTAGAGCATGCCACATGCGGAATATTTGATATATGTATATAAAAATAGCACACAACATACTAAGGCATGTACTCTATAAAATTCATTTGGTATCACTAAATTTGGATCTTCTATGAAGAAGTTATGACCATTTTACCTGGGACACATGTTTGAGACTAGTTCGAGGACTAGCCAAAAACCCTATATTCCACAGAGTGTATCACCCAAAATACAATGACTCGGAAGATGAAATTTCTATCTCAAGTACCTTGATATGTCGTCTCACTAACCTCCAGGTTTCATTATCTGAATTATTCTATAAAAACGGTAAGTGAAAATGGTAACATGACCTGTAAATAGCATACCTTAGAACACATCCTCACAAGACTTCATCCTCCCTTCCAATTTTGACCTTCTTTACTTCATATCCCCTCTGAAAAATGCCTCAGATACCTTTGATTACCTTAGATAAGAATCACTTTATCACTTAGATAGATATTCAATAAACTTATGTGTATAAATCATGTGCTTATGAGAGACTTCTTAAGATGTATTTATATTTTTTCTATGTAACTTATTTCCTTAACTTTAGGACCTCTTTCCTTAAATTTAGGTCTTTTTGAAATTTCTTTTTACAACCACTTTACCCTTTCATTAAAGACTTGTAACCAACTAAGATCTTCTTGACCATTCTTCGGGGCTTCCAACTTCACAAAGACACATCTCCCTAGCCGTGAGGAACCACGTAGTGTTCCACATATCACCAGAAACGACACGATGAGTACTATCCATCTATAAATGTCTTACATGCATTTACATTGTCCTTCATGTCCAAAAACCTCATTCAACTTTTGGTACCATAACCACACCTCTGGGGCTTCATGTATACTTCATCAAATGTATCCATCACATATGTTGACATCAACTAACTCACAATCAATCTCAATCATACAGATGATGACCAACTATCCAACGATCTCATCCACATCTCTGGGGCTTCAGATTTCTCCAAGGGTTGACATCAATATCCAAGGGTTGAAATCAATCTCTAAGGGTTGACATCAATGACAAACAGTCAAACAATCAAACAGTCAGCAGCCTATATGGCACTTTGGTTATCACATTAGTGTTATGAACATAAATATATAGAAATGGATATAATAAATAATCATTAAATAATAGTAATTAATACATCATAATTAAAAGACTTGTCTTATCTAAAATACATGTCTATTAATGAAAGGGAACCCTGTGTGGATATATATGGCCCTCATTGTCATTCTAATCATTCATCATGTTAGCACTCTGTAATTTCCCAAGGTTGTGAAGGAAACCTAGAGGTAACCACAAAACCACTTTGGAAGTTGGGATCTAGCCCTGCCATCTTCAGAGAGGAATCTCTCTATATGATTTAGCTATGTTATTTTGAATAATATTAGGCTAGCTATTATGGTTCAAGTTTGGGTTTTTTGTGTTGTTGGATTGAAACTATAAAGATAGGCCATTGGGCATATGGAGTCAGAAGAGCTTAAGATGATCAAATGTAGAAATAATCAAGTTTATATGCAACAGGGAAATGTAGGCATACTACTAGATCCTTGTAGTTTATGAGATGGAGAAAGAAGAACAGATTAGGATTCACTTTAAATATAAAGAATTTTTACCTGAATTCTATATTTAAACTTCAGAAGAAAACATTGATATTGCTTTAAGCCGAAACATGGTGTTTTAAAAAAAATCTTGAACTTAATTTTCTTTAAAACAATAGAGGAAAGAAACACATGGAAAAACAGAGAAAACAAATTACAGTAAGAATCACTTCACCACATAGATATGACACATGAATCATGATACATCTTGTCTTGTATTAATGCAAAAGGTCACTTGAACTTAGTGAACATCTTTACAATGAATGGTAGACTCTCAGTACAAGTTCACCCCCATTTATTATAAATAAAACAATATATATAGAATAAAATATCTCCTAAACTGTTACAATAATTCTGTAATAAAATCCTGAATAATAACTAAAAATAAAATAATATCCCCAAATTATTTGTTGTAAATCTGCAAAATGATCCTCAAAGTGTTGATCTTCTTCTGCTAGGTGTCTTAGATTGGTCTTCATGCCCTTGAAATATGGAAAAAGGTTGAAATTGTCTTCACAAAATCAGTTAATTGCCCTCTCAAATCCGATTGCTCTACCATATGTCCCTTTGAGCTCTATTTTTGTCATTTTTGCCTTTGAATAATTCATTTTGTCACAAAATATTTGGAAAAATAATAATAAAATTTCCAAATATTGTGATTAAATCCTTAAATGAATTTCATGATTTAGATTTTCAATATATTCATTTAAATGATATGATAAACCATCTTGTTTTTCAAATGCATGGCTTGTATTCCAAATCCATGGCTTGTTTTCTCTTCCCATGGATTAACAAAACCATGTGTTGCTTTGTCTAGTTGGTAAAGTATTTTCATTTTTCCCTTTTACCCATGCAAACTCATTTCACATCTATAAATCTCATTTTAATTTCACCATGTAAATTCTACCTGTAAATTTCTTTTTACTCCTGTAAATCTTTGGATGGATTTTCAAAACCATGTGTTGTTTCTAGTAGCCTTCCTTTTGATTTTCACCTGCAATTGTAAATTCAAATTCACATGTACCTGTAAAATATTATTACACCTTTAACTCTTCTTTTACTTAGCCACTTGTTCGTAAATCTCATTTACATGAATTCTCATCCATAAAAATATTTCATAAATGTATGAAATATTTCTTTATATACTTTCCAGCTCTGTAAAATTTTGTTTTCACTCATAACTTCATTTATGGGCACCTATAAATTTATTTCATGAATTTATGACCTGTAAAATTCCTTTAACATTAGTCATATTTGACTCGTCCTCCTTTTACCTTTACCTATAGCTTCAAAAATATATTAACCTATATCTTCATTTCAAAAATATATCCACACTTAAATCCAATTAATCGAGTGGCCAATGAACTTTCCGCCATATATCATAAATGTCCTTTCGCCCAGATATAGTGATGTGCTAACATTGGCTCCAATTGGGGATGTTGACCCCCCTGCAGGGAAACACAGAACCGCATATCTCTGAATTTGCAGACCAATGACTGGGTTATTTAGTAGTCATCACATTCCTCAGTCTGCAACTTGTGACTTGTTCAGAAACCTTTGTGACTGAAAACTTTCAAATTAAAATAAAAAACATTGTGCAAACTGAAATCTGAAATATACACTGAACTAAAAGTTGTACTGCAATCTAAAACTAAACCTGAAAAGAATTCCTGAAAAAAATGCTCAGGGTACTGATCTTATTTGCACACCTACATACCCTACACTGATGACAAGTTGTTGAGTCAAATGATAGAAAAATGCCAATGAATCCAGTCAAGTAGTTGTTGAAATGAGTGGGTTGCTTGATTGCTTGTCATCAAAATCAAAGTTGGAATATGTAATGACAATTGATGATGGATCGGGTCCTTACAGTAAAAACATGATTGAACAATTAAGCTGAAAAGAACCTCCATATAGTTTACTACAGGATCAACAAAGACATGATCTATTGGTTGATCTTCTAAGTATTCGTTAACCAATTTAACATGGCTAAGTTTTCCAGTTGTATCCTCAATATTAGACCATGATTTCAACTGTTCAGTTTCAGTCTTATGTTTACAAACAAAACTTTCATCAATCTGAAAATCAAAAGGCAATACAATCTCCTCTTGTTTTGGCGAAGGAAGATTTTCAAAAAATTGTTTAGGATCTTGGAAACTACAGGACTAAATCTGAAGATCCAAGAGTTCAATATCCTTCTCAAATCTTTCAGCAACTAACTCAAGAACAAAAATTTTAATTTCAGGAGAAAATTTTCTCGATTTCAAACAATGAAACACGGTTGTTAAAAGAACTTCATCAATTTGAAAATCTGCTAACTTATCCCTGATTTCTTTTATAAATTCACAAGATATAGGATTTTCCACATACCCTGTCATCTTGCTTAGTAATAAATATGATCAATGTGTAGTGGAGTCGCCTTAAAAACTTTGAATCTCTGGATACTTTAAACATGGAGTCACCAAGTGAAAAATGCAGCCTTCTTGTGTCTGATCATTGTCCACCATCAGTAATCAGATATGTAACTTGATAATATTTTATGAGGAAAATAAAATATCTTCCCCAGTGTGGTCGCCACTATGTTAGCACTATGTAATTTCCCAAGGTTGTGAAGGAAACCCAGAGGTAACCACAAAACCACTTTGGAAGATGGGATCTAACCCTGTCAGCTTTAGAGAGGGATCTCTTTATATGATTTAGCTATGTTCTTCTAAATAATATTAGGCTAGCTATTATGGTTCAAGTTTGGGTTTTTTGTGTTGTTGGATTGAAACTATAAAGATAGGCCAATGGGAAAATGGATTCAGAAGAGCTTAAGATGATCAAATGTAGAAATAATCAAGTTTATATGCAACAGGGAAAGGTAGGCATACTACTGGATCCTTGTAGTTTATGAGATGGAGAAAGAAGAACAGATTAGGATTCGCTTTAAATATAGAGCATTGTTACCTGAATTTTATATCTAAACTTCAAAAGAAAACATTGATATTGCTTTAAGCCAAAACAGGGTGTTTTAAAACAAATCATGAACCTAATTTTCTTTAAAACAATAGAGGAAAGAAACACATGTGAAAACAAAGAAAACATATTACAGTAAGAATCACTTCACCACATAGATATGACACATGAATCCTGATACATATTGTCTTGTATTAATGCAAAAGGTCACTTGAACTCATTGAACATCTTTACAATGAATGGTAGTCTCTCAGTACAAGTTCCCCCCTGTTTATTATAAATGAAATAATATATAGAATAAAATCTCTCCTAAACTGTTACAATAATTCTGTAATAAAATTATGAATAATAACTAAAAATAAAACAATATCTCCAAATTATCTGCTGGAAATCTGCAAAATGATCCTCAATCTATTGATCTTATGTTGTTAGGTGTCATAGACTGATCTTTATGCCCTTGAAATCTGGAAAAAGGTTGAAACTCTCTTCACAAAATCAGTTAACGTCCCTCTCAAATCTGATTGCTCTGCCACATGTCCCTTTGAGCTCTATTTTTGTCATTTTTGTCTTTGAATAATTCATTTTGTCACAAAATATTTGGAAAAATAATAATAAAATTTCCAAATATTTTGATTAAATCCTTAAATGAATTTCATGATTTAGATTTTCAATATATTCATTTAAATGATTTGATAAACAATCTTGTTTTCAAATCCATGGCTTGTTTTCCCTTCCCATGGATTAACAAAACCACGTGTTGTTTTGTCTGGTTGGTAAAGTATTTTCACTTTTCCCTTTTACCCATGCGAACTCATTTCACATCTCTAAATCTCCTTTTACTTTCACCATGTAAATTCTACCTATAAATTTCCTTTTACTCCTGTAAATCTTTGGACGGATTTTCAAAACCATGTGTTGTTTCTACTGGCCTTCCTTTTGATTTTCACCTGCAATTGTAAATTCAAATTGACATGTACATGTAAAATCTTTTTACACCTGTAACTCTTGTTTTACTTAGCCTCCTATTCGTTTTGGATGGATTTTCAAAACCATGCTTTGTTTCTACTGGCCTTCCTTTTGATTTTCACCTACAATTGTAAATTCAATTTCACATGTACCTATAAAATCTTTTTACACATGGAACTCTTGTTTTACTTAGCCTCCCATCCATAAAAATATTTCATAAATGTATGAAATATTTCTTTATATACTTTCCAATATATTAACATCTAGGCTTCAAAAATATATTAACATGTAGCTTCATTTCAATATATCCAAGCTTAAATCCAATTAATCAAATGCCCAACGAACTTTCTGTCATATATCATAAATGTCATTCCTACCAAATATAGTGATATTTAAATCATTGTAAAAATGGTTTTTGTAGGGGGGGTAGGTAGGAAGTGAGTTAGGAGGAGAGGGGTCTGATTTAACAGGACGGTGATAGCTGGTAAAACTTGGTAAGAATGAAAACCACTTTTCGGTCCCCCCCTTTTGGTTAAATGTCGAAGGGATGGGGGGTCCGAAACATATTCATAACCATTGATGTGATTAATTCACAGATCTCAAGACTTTTACATTTGGGAATTTTAATGCATTAAATGTGGGGTGGGGACATAAAGTAAATTTGACTTTTGATTTTGACGGGTGACTTGATGTATACAATTATGAAGTGGGATTTTAATGGATGAGGTAAGGTAAAGTTTTATTTTATAAAATATAATCTTGTTTAAAATATAAAACCAAAATAATATTTAAATATAATGATTGTTATCCCAAATAAAATTAATTTGAATTTGAATAAAACTTTAATGAGGGCTATTGAAAATTGGGTATAAAAGCCAATATTTTGTCGAACTCTCATAAATGAGCTTGAAACTTTGCATATCAAACTAAACATGTCCAGGGCATCAATTTTGTCAAAATTTATCATGTGCTAACACATCATATCTTATTCAATTAATTATTATTATTGTCTTATATGGATTTTAACCTATTGTCATATTTACATTGGATATTTACCTAAGTGAACTGATTTGGTTCACCACATTGGTATCAGAGTCTCGTTTCTAATCACGGCCCTTGGCCACTAGACCTTTGGTCAAATTTTGTTGCATGTGACAATGTCACTACAGGCCTTTGGCCACAATTACAGTTTATCAGAGTTTCTTTGATTTCTTCAGGGTATTTTGACCACAGATCGACCATTGGCCACATCAATTTTTGGAGTTCTCCAATTCAGAGGTCTTTGACCAAACCAAGAAAAACAAATGGCCCTTGGCCATTTTAATTCCAAAATCGTTGTTGAATAAAAAAAAAATCTATGTTGTTGAAAACATTATATTATCAATTCACATTACTACCAACACTAAAGGAATTCTAGAACTGCTTTTCAGGTACGTTGTTGTTTTGGAAATTATGCAGCGATTATATGAGAGGTTTCAAGTTCAATTCTAGGAAGTCGAGTGTGTAAAATGTTTCGAGTTCGATTCTAAGAGGGTTTCTACACCCTGTATAGGATTATCCAAAGTTGCAAATTGGTGATAAAAAATAGCATGGGGCGATTTGCATAAAAATTTTGTCAACTTGGATCGGGCCACCGCCAATCGTTGTATTGCTAGAATTGACTATAGTTGGAGTTAGGGTATTATTTAAATCTTAGAAAAAAATGGAGGGAGGAGTTGATAAGTTTCATAACAAGAAATTATTATCGTAAATTATCAACGAAAGTAAAACAAGCGAAATGGAGTCTAGTAAGGAAAAAGGAAGATTTACTTATGAAGGTTGTTCAATCTTATGTTACTGGTTTTCTATATTAAAAGGGAGTATTCAAGGAAGAGATGTTAACATCATTATTAGCTTGGACCATAATGAAAATTGCATTAATATCAAATTGGAAAATCAATTATTAATTCAGGAGTCAAATATAATTGAAAAGGAAGATATTTTTCATAAAACACAATATGAAATTAAGGACTTGCTAGAGAAAATTGATGATTATGAAGATATATCCCAATTCAAAGTGGAAACTATGTATAAAAAAGAGTTTGGCATAATTCTTGGGTTACCCTGATTGGGAAAACTAGGTACCTTAATTTTAAACACGGAGAAAATATTTTTGACTTTTTCCTATAAAAATAAAATGATGGCATTCCAGGACATTGCAATGAGGTCAAAATGATAATACCTTCATCAAAATACTTCAAATATATCTTGAAGGTGATCCTTCAAGAAAATCAGAAATCAATATCAAGGATGCAAAAAGATTTTGATGAAGCTACTATGGATAAAAATGAAGAAATTTCTTGATTAAAAGATCACAGTTAGAAATTACTTGAACAAGTCAAGAAGTCCAAGGATATGAAGAAGAGTAATCAAAGATTAGTACAGGAAAACGAAGATCTCGAGAAATATTTCAAGAAGACCTATCAGAACAAGAAGAAGAAAATGTGTGTTTGAAGAACCTTAATCAAGGGTTACTAAAACAAATCGGGTAGTTGAAAGAAGAGAAATGTAAAAATCCAGACATTAAAAATATCATCAGATTGGATAATGAAGAAAATTCATGTCTAAAAAATCATAATCAAAACCTACTTATGCAAATAAAAAATCTTAAGAGTGATAAGAAGTCTCTGGAAAACAAGTTAGAATTGTTTATAGAAAGGAAGCATTGGAGTTTTCCAATGAACAAATCCTAGTTATGGAAAATGGAACAATTACAGATCCAATCCACGTCACAACTCAAGAAGTTGCAAATTCAACTAAAAAAAATACATATTCAAATGTTAGATTCCAAACCATGGAAATTTCGAGTGTAGATCCAGTGATCAACAAAACAACATCAAGTAATGAAGAAGATACAATACTCGTTGTAAATCGAGGAAACATTGTGCGTACGATAAGGTAAAATCATGTTATCGGACATCCTTTTCGACATCCCAATCATAAAAGAAAATATCTTAAGCAATCAGAGTATCAATATCACTTAAGAAGGGAAAAACTAATTTATCATCCAAAAAATATTGATACCAGCACAATTAAGTCTCATGATAACAGTTCATCATAGAAGTGCAATGTTCCACAAAGAATTGAATTAGGATGGTCCAATCCTTTTACGATTCAAAAAAATTCCTCAACACTTAAAGGTTCATATCGTCTTGTATCATCAACAACAATAGAACATATATTGATGGGACATTACAAGCCAAAGAAGAAGACGTCCATTCCTTCCATCACTATGCTTTGAGGACAAAGCATTTAAAAAGGGGAAGGCAATGTTATGAACACAAATATATAGAAATAGATATAATAAATAATCCTTAAATAATAGTAATTAATACATCATAATGAAAATACATGTCTTTTAATGAAAGGGAACCATGCATGGATATATATATGGCCCTCATTTTCATTGTAATCATTCATCATATCTTATTCAATTAATTATTATTATTTTGCTATATAAATTTTAACATATTGTCCTATTTACATTGGATATTTACCTAAGTGAATTGAGTTGGTTTACCACAAGTAGATTGTAGTCGAGGTCTGAATAGGAAGGCCAAGATCTCCCAAAAGTTGGTGAATCCATACTACCTCAGTACCTACTTGAATGGTGCCACGATATTCTGCTTCAGTAGTCAACAAAGAGACTATTGTTTGTTTCTTGCACCACCACACCAAAGGTCTAGTGTTGTAGCAAAACATATAGTCAAAAGTGGAATTCCAATCATATTCGTTGCCAACTCAGTCAGAGTTGGTGTAGACAACTTGTGAATCTGAACTTTGACGATACTTGATACCAAATTGAGTGGTACCCTTCATATAGCGAACAATTTGTTTGACCGCTTTCCATTTGCTTTCTTTGGGGTCTTGCATGAACCGAGAAACCACACTAAAAACAAATGAAATGTTAGGTCGACTATCAGTAAGGTAAATAAGACTTCCAACCAATTTTCCATAAAGTGTAGCATCGACTGCGGGTGTTTGACAGGTTTTAGTAAGCTTCACTCTAGACTGAAAAGGAGTAGCACAAGGTTTGCAATCAACCATCTTAAAACATGTCAACAGATTCATCACATATTTATATTGAGAAATTAAAAATCCATCACAAAGTGGTAATACTTGAAGAACCAAAAAATAATGCACACTGCCAAGATCTACCATATCAAAGGAGTTGGCAAGTTGTTTCTTCAATTTAAGTATGATATTATTATTATTGCCAGTAATGATTAAATCATTTACATATATAGAAACAATCATAGTGTCACCATTAGTGTGGAGAACATATAGGCTATGATCATATTTACACTTTTTGAAGCCATGTCGAAGGAATAAATTGTCGATCTTAACATATCAGGCTTAGGGGGGGCTATTTCAAACCATAAAGTGACTTCTTTAGTCGAAAACAAAAGTTTGAATCTGTCAAAAAACCAGGTGGTTGTTCCATGAAAAAAATTTCAGATATGTCTCCATGAAGAAAATCACTCTTCACATCGATCTAATGGATTAGCCATCCAAAATGGGCAGCAAGAGAAAGAATCAGTCGAAAAGAATTCATCTTTGAGACAAGGACAAAGGTTTCTATGTAGTCGATTCCTTCTTGTTGAGAAAATCCCTGCATGACAAGGCGTGATTTATGTCACTCAGCATCACCTTCAGAGGTAAATTTGGTCATGTAAACCCATCGACACTTCACAATGTTCTTTCCTTGTAGTCGGTGAACCAAGTCCCAAGTCTGATTCTTCGAAAAAGAATCAATTTTTTTCTTCATGGCATTCTTCCATTCAGGTCATCCTTCAGCATCTGAGTAGGTAACAGGATCTGAGGTTTCAATAACATGAGTCATGAAGGAAACGCTAGCATGTTTATTTTGACTTCAAGTCTTTTGTTTGCAGGAGGCATCTCCAGCATCAGCTCCAACAGCTTCAATTATCTTGGCAGACCATCATGGTAGAAAATAATAAAAGTGAAATCCATTTCTCTTCATAAATTCATTCAGAAGTCAGATGGTCTTTAATTGGTGGACTAGTCAAACTAGAGGATGACGAACTATTTGACTCATAGGTTGACAGTTTAGTTGGAACTGGGAGAAAGTTCAGCAGTCTAGTTGAAGGACTGAAGAATGAAGCAGAAGCACTGGTGTTAGAGACAACATTGAAGGGATCATCCTTTAGAAATCCAAAAGAGGCATTCAACAACTTAACGCCAGAAGACTTCTCATCAAACTGAACATTACATCTGATAATAATTTGTTGTTTGTCTAGATCAAACAATCGATAGTATTTTCACTCTTTAGAGTGGCCCATGATGATGCAAGAATGACTCTTTGCAACCAATGTCTTTTTGCAATTATCAAGAATGTGAGTCGAGGAAACACATCCAAACACATGAAGGTGGTTGACTGAAGGATTCTTTCCATACCATGATTCAACTGGAGTCGTGGAATGAACAACTCAAGTTGAGATGCAATTAAGAAGATAATTTGCACAGTCTATTGCTTCATCCTAGAAGCGAGGAGGAAAGTCTTTATCCTGCAAAAGGCATCTGGCCATTTTGACTAACATTTGATTCTTGCGTTCTACAACACCATTATGTTGGGGAGTGTGAGGCATTGACCGATACCATTTAATACCAAATTGAAGTAAGTATTCTTCAAAAGGTCGATTTATATACTCACCACCATTGTTTGATCTCAAGAATTTGATGGATTGACCACATTGCTTTTCAGCAAAGGCTCGAAACTCCTTGAAATTTTCAAAGATAAGGTTCTTATTCTTCAGGAAAAAGACCCATGTGAAGTGAGAGAAATCATCAATGAAAGTCAAAATGTACCTTGCACCTACCAGTGAAGGTAGTTTGATGCAAAAAATTGTTGGACAATTGAGAGGGGGGGTGAATCAGTTGTCCATGTTATTAAACAATTATGCCCTTTTTAAACTCTTTACATAACACTCAATGATGATCAAAATAATGCAGGGAAGTAAGCAATAGAATATTCAACATCAATCACACACATGAAATATACAGAGACAGATATTTCCTAAGGAAACCCATAAAGGGAAAAAACTCGTCTTCTTGATATGATAAGTAATCTTTGTTTTATGTACATTATCATGCTTAGGAGCACCAACTCCCTTTGAGGCTACCACCTCTGTTTTACAAGCAGCAACTTGCTGAGAGCACCAACTCTCTGGTTTCTCTAGCACCCACTAGAAGGGAGTACCAACTCCCTGGTTTCTCTAGCACCCACTAGAAGGAAGCACCAACTCCCTGAGTGTTCCAGCACCAACTGGATGGAAGCACCAACTTCCAGTTACACAAGCACCACCCTGCCACCCTGGTTTTTATGGCTACAACCAGATGGAAGCTACAACTCCCTGTGTTCAAGAACCCACTTGAAACTCTGAGGACGATAGTCCTCCCTAGCACCTCCCTACCACCCTGAAATATAAATATTTTCTTCTCATAAATTTATCATAGTGATACAGTATTTATCAATGTCTTACTAGTCTCATCATTATTCTGCTACACTGCTCTACTCTTCCTACATCAGTGTCTTCCTGCTCACATCTTCTTGAGCTTTCTAATATTCTTCTCTGTCTCTGTATGTGCACCTCAGATTTCTCTTCCTCTCTCATATATGTATTTATGTTCCTTGCTTCTTCTGCGCTTTATGCTCTGTGTCTTATTTCCATTCTATGTGCTCTGCCTCTTCTATGTGTTTAAAGTCCTACACACAACATGATTCTACCCGCATGAATCACACTCAACAAAAACAACCATCTCTTCTTTGTTCCATGTATATTTATCATTCCAAGTCCTCTGCCAGATCATTCATGCAACTCATCATCTTCTTTGGTGGTTACACTAAGTCTGTTCGTCATCAGTGGCTTATCCTGAGATTCTTTGCCTTCTCTAGCAGTGCGACACTTCGTCTTCTTTGTCACAGTTGAGCTTATATTCTTTGTTGCAGTTACAGACTTTGACACTTTTCCATATGTCAATTGTCTCTATGATCAGTCTTCATTCCACTGGCAGTTACCTCGAGACTCTTCATCTCCTATGGCGATCACCCTGCAGCCCCTTGAGTTCTATGGCCGATAAAATCACTTTGTTCTCGTAGTTACAGCCAGTCAATTATGGCTTCTTTGGCCTCTAATCCCCTTCCTTCACGTGACCACCAGCGGTGACCAAATGCCTATTCAAAAGGCACTTCCTAAACTCGGTCTTGTGAGTGCTAGCTCTATTTCTTGATATGATCTTGGGTGATGGTCTCTCGTGACCAAATAATTGTGGGTGTGAGCTCTCTTCACGTTAGCCCCCTGTCGTATGTGACCTTGGGATACATCCTTGCATAGGAGAATGATTACGGGCACGTCCAAGAGTGGTTTGGGATCAACTGTTTTTCTCCCCACAATCCACCTCCAGTTGCCACGTACCCTTTCTCCAAAACCGTGGTTTCAATTGCGGCCCGCTCATGAAAAATTAAGACCTGAGCATGTTTTGGCCCTGCAATGTGATGGGACTGTCGATCTCATGATCTTTATGGTGTTCCTTCGATCAACGAATCTGATATATCTTCCTTTCCTGCCTTCTTTCCTCTGTCCACGCGTGATTTTTAGTCTCAATGATCAGGTGACATGTGGCCCTCCAAACCAACGGACGAGATCGATTTCGCCTTTTGGGCTTCGGGAGTTTCAATTCTCAAACTCTGCTTTCTCCCAAATAATTTCACCCAGAGTCCATGATCCAACAACATGTGTCCCTTTTGGATTGACGGTCACAATCCCTTCAGGTATTCGAGGTTCGGCAATCTCAACTCTCAATTTTATTTCATCCTTCCTTTTCTTTTTTCCAGAGCTAACAATCCACTGACGTGTGTCCTCTTTAATCCAACGGCTATCCTCCGCTCTGGGACTTCGGCCTTCAGAAATCGCAAACCTTTCTCCTTCGCATTTTCCTGGAGTAGTTTCGCCTGAAGTTCACAATCCGTTGACACGTACCCTACTGCACGATCAACGATCATAAGTGACTTCGTCACTTTGGAACTTTAAGCTGATCACTACTTCATTCTTCTCTGGAGTGGCACCTATTGAATAATTCATAGGCAGTGGAAACCGCTTGTTGTCGGTTAACACTTCCACTTACACTGTCCTTCTAGTGTACTAGATCAACAATTGAGAATGCATTGGAAGTGATCTTCAGATCGGACGACTCCTATCCACTATGGGACTTCGGCATTCGGGACTTCGGGACTTAGGGCATTTGCTGGTGGTAAAACTCCTGGAGTAAATCTCCCGAAGTGATGTCACTTACTTACGTCACTTGATAGCATGTCATGAGCCTAGTAGCTACCAGTGTCACTCAAATTTGTGATTTGCATGTATCTGAAGTGTCGAATCAACTTGACACTTGTTATTCTTCGATTGTGCCACGTGTCCTTACTGACGTAGTCTTTCTAACGTGGATCCTCATGTGGTCTTATAACGTGGTCTTCTAACCAACAGCATTGATCCAACAGTCCTCGTATGTCCTCTAAATCTGATGGTCCTTATTCATTTCGGATTTTCGCTTCGGGTTTTTCCAATCTCAAATTTTTTGGAGCGTAAATTCCTTGTATCTTTATATCCAAAGTGAATCCTATTCGTTGATCATAATATTATATCGATGGCTCGATGTTTCTGCGATGTATCTCTTCTGGTTTATCTTTTCCTTCCACTTGGAATGATCCAACGGCTAACAAAAATTCGCATTTCGGGAATTTCAAATCTCAATCTCTCCAGCGTGTAACCTCCTCACGTATTTAGATCCAAAGTGAATGTTGTTCGTCGATCATGAACTTAGATCGACAGCTCCATCTTTCTGCGATGTGAATTTGCTGGCTTATCCTGTCCTTCCACTCCAAAGTTATCTGATGACTAACAGGAATTCACATAATCGAATTCTCAATCATTTTTCCCTTCTTATCCTATCCTTCCACTCAAAAACGATCCAAAGGTCATGAGGACACTCGAAGAAAATCAACGGTCGACGATGATTGTGGAACCACAACTTGCGAGTGATTTAAATCGACACCCAAACTTCATAAATTGAATTTGTGCATTGTCGGTGAGTCAACCACAATCGTCGATCTTTGAAGCTATAAGATCGGATGGTCCTGACTAATTGCGGGATTGGAACAAGCACGATGTTTAATTCTCCTTTCAATCTCCACAATTCATCCCTATCGTATATTTGGCGATTGTGAATCCGACAGCCATGATTTAATCTGACTTAAACTCATTGTTTGTTGGATCAACCGCAGTCGTAGATCTTTGAAGCTATGAGATCTGACGATCTAGACAGATTGTGGGATTGTAACTTGTGAGTATTTTAATTCAGCTTTCGCTCCCCATAATTCATCCCTGCCATAGATCTGGCTTGCATATCCGACGGTCTTTATTTGATCTGAGGTTTATTGCACCATCTCTTCTGAGATTTGATTCCTTCTACACACTCTGCTTGTAATCATGCCATCATAGTTGTTATTCTTTCCATCAATGACAAGCACGCGCTTTCCTATAAATCATGCCAACAATCTCCCTCTTTGGCATTGATGGCAACCCTAAAAGGTTGCGCTATTCTGCTTGGACCTCCAACTATAGCATCCAGACCACTCCTTTTCTCCCCTTTTGACATCAATGTCAAAGAGAACATGTTCCCCCTGAGTTGTTGCAGTATTTTTTGGAGGTATCGGATATTCAACCAATACATACTCCCCCTGCCAGGATGGATTCTCTTAGGTTGATAATGGGTTCATGCCCAACTTTTGTCGTAGATACTCAAACTGAGCTTTTACAAGCGGTTTAGTGAAGATATCAACAATCTGATCTTTGGATGGAATATAATGAACTTGAACAATATTATTGGTGACCTGCTCTCTCAAAAAATGGTATTTTATGGGGATGTGATTGGTCTTGGAATGAAATACTGGATTCTTGGACCTGTTCATCTTCAACTTCAACTGTGTCCTCTGTAGTATACTCAATATTTCTTGTCTCTCTTACTGGGACACCTTCATCAACCTTTTCTTGTCATAATTGAATGACTCCCCCTGTCACTCTTCTCTCTCTACTTCTGACTTCTCTCCCCCTTTGGTAAAATATTATCTCTTTCTGACAAGCTCTTTCCTCTTGTTATCTCTACATGATGTCATGTATATCATTTTTGTACATCAGAATGTTGTCGTTGTCCTACTAGAACATTGTGCAATTGTAGCTCATATTTTTCAAACAACCCTTGGATCTGCCCATTGATCTTCATCGATCTATAACCAGATGCATCCTTCTTTATCCAAGATGC
The DNA here is from genome assembly GCA_009831015.1 of Picea engelmannii. NCBI lineage: Eukaryota > Viridiplantae > Streptophyta > Pinopsida > Pinales > Pinaceae > Picea > Picea engelmannii. Next base: position 51,417 of record ML786198.1, on the reverse strand, counting down.
TTCTTTACTATACATTTCTCTAAAGTCATCTGAGAAAGTTTATACTATGCTTGTCACGTGACTACAACTATTTTTGCAACAATTAACTTCACTCATGTTCACTTGTTCAGTCTTTGCTATCCACATCTGTGATGTCTTGGTTTCTTGAACTTTGTTTTCTGATCTTCTATTACAGCAACTTCATTTTTCTTCTATGATGCCTACAATCCAAGGCTTTTATGACCATATTCATCACAAGGAAAAATAATAACCGCTACAAACACTCTCATACCTCCTTTGATTCATCCATGAAGGTGTCTCTCTTCTAAACTTACTTTGAGGTGTATGAGTAGCTTATGGGTGTCTTTATTGATCTGATCTTCTAAATATTGTAGTATTGCTTTCATTCTTTGAACATGAAGAACCTGAGTCATAACTACTTTCCCTTTTTACAAATGAAGGACCTGTGTCAGACTTGTCTTCACCCTTTACAAATGAAGGACTTGCATCGGGTTTCTTAGGAGTACTGATATCTTCCTTGTTGTATCCAAGACCGGATTTGTCATTTGGTAATCTCTGACTATCCAAGATCTCATCCAGGATCATGGAACTATTAAAGAACTTGATTTGGGTGTTTGACTTCTCAACCTTTTTTCTAAGATTCACAACTTCTACTTCCATATTATGACATGATTCTTCTTCTACTTCTTCCTTGGGATAAATGCTAACAGAGAATTATTTTATTATATATGAGTCTTCTTATTTTCTTGCAGGGGAGGATTCATTATCAACATTATTATCTATCCTTATGATTTTACTTATACATAGAGACTTGTCCTTGTCTCCAGTTATGTGCTTTGAACATCCACTGTCTAAATACCAGGGGTCTTTTTGTTTTTGAGTTGAAAGTACTAGACCACATTTTTCACTATCTTTGTTTTTCCATGTGTTGGCATTTCTACCTAATGGTTTTATCCTTGGATCTGCTTTTTAATTCTTCATATGGAAATGTGCACCCTTGTGACTGAAGTTATGACAGTTATAGCATTCGAGCTCATTGTTCAATAGGTCAAAGTGATTGGTGTAATGTTGTCTACTCATTGGTTGTTCATTATTTCTTGACCTCCTCAGTTGCATGTCTCTAAATGTAATTTGACAATTTGCAATCTGTGATTGTTTGTTACTTGGTTGTCTCATTCTTTGTTGTGGCAGATATTTATTCCTTGGGTGTCTTTATTTCTCATGTCTAAATCTTAAGGAACAATTTACATATTTGTGGCCAAAGTTAGAATAGTAGAAACAATATCCATAGAAAAAATATTTGTACCTGGAAAATGGTTGTCTTCTTTGAGCAGGTCAATTTCTTCCATGCTGATGATTTCCTTGAGCAGTGGGTGTATTATTTCTTTGTTCTAAAGATTTAGTTATGGCACATTTTCCTTTACTCCTCCTTGATGGTCGATTATCTTCCTTTGTTTCTGCAGGTTTGATGTTGTCATTGGTTGTAGATTTGACAAACTTTATGGATTCTTTGTTGCTTGGCTGACCACTACTTGATCCCTCTTCATAACCCAAACCATTTTTCAACTTTGGATTCCTTTGCTGATTTAGAATAGTGGATAATCCTTCTGAGGCTTTGATACTTGACAGATTTTGGTGATACAAGGCTTGAAACTTCTCCAACTCTTTTCTACTTTTCACTACTTCTTCTTCTAGATCTTCACATCTTTCCTTCTTCTCCAATAACTGTTATTTCAGAATGTACTCCATTTTCTTTGCCTCTTCTAATTCCACTTTTAGCAGGGCAACGTCTTCATCAGGTTTTTTACTGCCTTTCTCGAACTGTATCAGCAATTTTTTTTGCTTTCTCTTCTTAAGTCTGAGTCTGTCAATCTCTTCCAAAGCGTTGATCAGCTCTCCTTCCAAGTCAACCACAGCTTCTTCATCATTAGAATCACTTCTTGTGCTTTTATTATCATAACCCTCTTTGTCCATAAGCATGAATTCATTTACCTTATCTTCACAAGAAGATTCACTATCTGTGTCTTCTGGAGAGTCATCATTATTTACACATAGACTTTTATTTTTACCAAATATCTTGGGTTTGTACTTCTTTTCACCTTCAGAATTCTGATCTTGTTTCTTGTGTGGACACTTAGATGAAAAGTGACCTATCTTTCAACAATTAAAACATTTGAAGGGAAATTTTCCTTGGTACTTGTCTGATCCTTTGTTTAGTCTTCTCACAAATTTTGCTTCAATTTCATCAGGCTCAGAATCCCCATTCTTATCTGATATAAATGATGCTTCTCTAGAGGTGGGTTTATCTTTACCTATCCTCATTTCATAGGCAGTCAGATTTCCTAGGAGTTGGTCAATAAACAGAGCTTTTAGATCATTAAGTTCTTCTATAGCAGAGACCTTTGGGTTGAACCTATCTGGCAGAGATCTCAAGATTTTCTGAACTAAAGAGACATCCTCAATTTTTTCACCAAGTCCTATCATTGCATTTACATTTTCTTCAACTCTCAGAAAGTACTTCCCAATAGTTTCATCCTCTTACATCTTTAGTTGTTCAAACTTGTTGGCCCTCGACCAAGTTTTGAGGAACACTTGGTCATATTTGACTGTTTTTGGACTTCGACAGCCTGTCAAAGTGGGAGCGTCAGGCGAAGCAGAGATCATGGAATATCAGCCCACTTTTGGGGACCTTTTAAGGGTTTTGGGTTAATTTAACGGGAAAGGGATGTCGGCCCATGGGTTTACCCACACTTAGGCCCTTTTTTGTAATCTATAAATAGATACTTAGGCAATAGGAGGACAGTAGTAGTACATCTATGTGATGTATATCTGATGGCTTAGTGCTAGTAATTGGATCTGTGTGATCTGTTGCATATTGTAAGTGCTCTGTGCATGATTTTAAGAATCTTGTAGAGCTCAATGCAAGTTGTTGTAGTTTAGTGCTGAGGTGGAAGGAAGAAGGATCTAGCGAGCTGCGCAGATCTTCTATCTTGTGCGAAGTAAGGATTATTGGGGCTCTGTGTTGTAACTGCTTGACCAAGATAATAAAGAAGAAGACTTTGTGGACGTAGCCCCAGGGTGGGGGTGAACCACGATAACTTTGTGTGTTGTTCTATGTGCTTCGATCTGATGCTAAATGCCTTGATGTGTTGAGATAGATCTAGTTATGCTTTGTGCTTATAAGATGCGAATGAATGTTAGATCGGATATATAAATCGCTTATTTCTTGATCTGTTGAATCTAATCTATATTTTTGTGTCTAAGTATTGAATCATCTTAAATCTAAGTGCTTACTGCGATGCTCTGTGCCATATGCAAAGTATCTTAAGGGTTAAATATTGATGGACAATCTACACTAGGTAATTACTATGCAATATAATCACAGATCGGTGTCCCGACTAAGGTTGCAGACATCTGAGTCCTACAACCACCCCTACCTCTACCTCGAGTGAGACTTCATCTACTTCGCAGGTGTTTCCGAAAGGGCTGGTAGTTAGGGTTTTGTTGGTGCACTCTTGAGCGTTGAACCTTGGGTCTGCCCCTGTGCCAACAAATGGTTCTGTTGCCGGGACTGAAATTGTGATTGTTGGGAACTAAGGAAGAAGAAACTTTTTGCAAAAGGAAGCTCTGTGCGTAGATCTGTTGCCCTAGTGCACAGCTTTTTACTTGAACTATGAAGATTTGTGCCAAGAATAAGGTCAAATCTGAAGAAAGGAAGATCATATCCGAAGAAAAGAAGCGAGATCTGAACGTTCTGTGCTCTAAGAAAAGTAAAAGTGGAAATTTTTGAAAGAAAGAAGTCAGATCTGCAGAAAAGAGGTAAGATTTGTAAGCCCTGTGCTCTAATAAAGGTAAGAATAGTCAAAAGTTCTTATATCTGGAAGCTTTATGCTCTGTAGAAGTAAGATAAGTAAAAAAAAAATTGTTTCTAGAGCATGGATCTAGGTATGTTTGATAGATTTTGTCCTAGCTTGAAAACTAGGGCATTAATAGATGAAATAAAGTTCGATATGAATAGATCTCATAAGTATAATGATAGATATGTTATACCTATGCATAGAAAGAATTTCTCAACTAACAAGTGGATGCAGGATCCTAGAAATAATTTTTTGCAAGCTAGTTACCATGATCCTAGCGCACAGTATAGAAGAAGTTGGGCATCATTTAAGAGAAAGAGAGGATTAACTCTTTGTTACAGTTGCAGAAGACCAGGACATCTTGCTAAGGAATGCCCTAGGAGAAAACTTAGTTGTCTCTGTTGCAAAGCCTTGGACCACAACGTATTGGATTTCCCTAGAATGATAGCTAAGTTGGAAAGGCTAAATCTGAATCAAGAAGAAAAGAAGGCAGATCCAGAAAAGGCAAAAACCCAGCAAGAATCGGAGAAAACATTAATACGAATAAAAGAAACCCTGAAGGAACATAAAGATGTCTACTTACTAGAGATCTTCAAAAAAAGGAGCAAGTTGAAGCAAGAATAGGGGACTTCGACATTGACTGTATTCTTGATGAAGAAACACAAGTGAACATTATGGTAGAAATAACTTGGGAAGCTATAGGAAAGCCTGCCATGATCCCTTCCCTAGGAGGAACAAGTTTATTCAGAGGAAATATAGTAAACCTATCCGGAAGGCTCGCCCGGATACCTATGACTGTCAATGGAACTTCGACAGAGGAAGACTTTGAGATTATTAATTTTGTTTAAGACAGTGCCCCGTTTACCATGCTCATAGGAAAACCCTGGATTGATAGAGAACAAGCCAAATGAAAAGAGGAAGAAGAAGTTTTGAAACAAAAGAAGCAAGAGTTAAATGACTTTATGACTAGAAGGATCGCACACTTGATTGAAGAAAACAAGAGCCGATCGTAGATATTTAATCCTACCTGTTGGATCATGTTGTCATTGATGCCAATGGTTTGATTGATTGATGTCATTGATTGATGTCAAGTGATTGATTGATGTAAAAGGATTGATTGATTGATGATTGATGTAATATAATATGTATTGTCCTTGATGAGAATGCATAG